>PVJI01016294.1:0-38657 GCA_004026765.1 Micronycteris hirsuta
CCTCAGAAAGTTGTATCATCTCAGGAAGTCCTTTTCCCCAGAAATCCCTCTGATTTATTGACACTCACAAGATGTTTGCAAAGTCAAGAAATCTAGAAGAAAAGTGAAGTACATGCAATCCTGTCTCTATAAACCAAGCTTCTGTCTCTGGAAAACTGCTTCACTTACCAGCACTATAACATTAAGTGGGGAATTTACTCTCTGTGCCTCAGTTCCTTCATCTGAAAAATGGGACTAAATCTAATACCTACATCATAGGATTGTGGAATTAAATTAATTGATACTTGTAAATAACTTAGAAAAATGTTAACGCATTATAAGAACTAAATAAATGTTATCCATTGTTATCATTATCATCATTTTTTCCATTACCATTTAGTCCCTTTATACCTGCTCCTTCCCACAATCACCACACTGTTGTTCATGTCCATGAGTCCTTTTTTCTTTCTGTTCAATCCCTCCACCCTCTAACCTCCCCCCACTTTCCTGTCATCCTGCTCTCCATCTATGAGTCTGTCTCCATTTTCCTTCTTAGTTCAGTTTGTTCATTAGATTCCACATATGAGTGAATCATATGGTATTTGTTTTTTTCTGACTGGCTTATTTCACTTAGCATTGTGTTCTCTAGGTCCATCCATACTTTTACAGTTGAGTAATATTCCATTGTGTAAATGGCCCATAGTTGTTTTATCCACTCATCTACTGATGGACACTTGGGCTGCTTCCAAATCTTGATGATTGTAAATAATGCTGCAATGAACATAGGGGTGCGTATGTTCTTTTGAATTAGTGTTGGGGTTCCTTTGGATAAGTTCCTAGCAGTGGGACCACTGGATCAAAAGGCAGATCCATTTTTAACTTTTTGAGTTATCTCCATACTGCTTTCCACAGTGGCTGCACCAGTCTGCATTCCCAACAGTGCAAAAGTGTTCCCCTTTCTCCACATCTTCGCCAGCACTTATTGTTTGTTGATTTATTGATGATAGATAAATAAATGTTGGCCATTGTTATTATAGTTGTTAATGATATTATTATTAATGTATATCATTTATATATAATTATGCAATAATTATACATAATTATTACATATTATATAATATGTACTTATTACATATGTTAGAATACATAAAATGTGGATGTTTCTAAATCTTACAAATGACTTAAATGTTCTACAAATGGGAGGTTACTTCACATTGAAATGTTTCTATTTTAGTTAAATCAAGAATTAACAATTTTTTTCCTGTAAAAAGCCAGATAGCAAATATTTTTGGTTTTGTAGGTCACAGTCTCTAGCACAACTATTGAGTTCAATTCCATTGTTGTAGCTTGAAAGCAACCATAAGACTTAAACAAATGGGCATGGATATGTTCCAATAAAACTTTATTTACAAAAAGAGACCATAGTTTACCAACTCCTAAAATAAATCAAGAAATATTTCAAAGTCACTGTTTTTATTTAGTTAAGTAAACTGGGATCTTAATAAGAAAATTACTCCTCTTGCCAAAAGGCATGAGATAAAACACATCATCCATTACCAAGCCCCAGATATTACCTCAAGGCAAGATGCTGATGCTCCTACAGGACAAAGTGCTCAGCTTAGAAAGCAAAGCCAGAACACTGAGCACAGAGAGAAGCCACTAGGAAGGCAATGAGTGGCTTTCATTTGGCAAAGGACTAGAAAGAGCAACTATCTCTGAGAACATGTTGATAAAGTTTTGGTACTTAAAGTAAACATTAACAATTTATAGATATAGAGACTGAGAAGTTTCTACTTATTAGGGCTTTATTTAGAATGGAGCGATATCCCAACACACACTGGCATGCAATAAAAATGATGGGGAGGGAGCACATTAAAATTAAGGACAAGCATAAGATTGAGCATGCCAGAGAAAAGAAACCCTGACCAGACAAGAACCAGGAATTTCTCTCATAGCTATTGAAAAGTTTTCACAAGTTTCCCAGTGAAAAGAAAGTAAAAAGTAATCAGAACTTCTTTGTATATCATTTATAGTGTTAGTACTTGGCTCAAGATATTATTTTACCCTTGAGATATTGAGATGTTGAAATAATTTATTTGAAACCTTGTAGTTCAAATGGACCCAATGAAAATAAGGTACAGGGGTCTTCTTGCATTATCACATCACTGATTTAAGGCTTGGTCAATTTGCTGTGCATCAAAACATTTTCATCCTAAGCATTAAATATTTATTGTATTGAATCCCTTGGGATGAAAGTTTGTTTTCAGAGAAAAATTTAAAAAAGAAGGTAGTATGAAAAATGACCACACCATTGCTTCATAAGGACAGACATTATAATGTTCTGTTTACCACTAATGCACATTGTCTGGCCTTTAGATGCTCAAATAGATGAATAAATGAATGGAAGTTCATAGCTTAGTAGCTATACATTGTTGATATTTTTATTCTATAGTCATCTTTATGAATCTCTTTAGCAGCTTCACACAACTGCATAAAAACTCTCCTCCAGATTTTACCTTTGGTAATGGCTGGTGGACCTTACATATCTACTAGTCGAGGTGTTTGTCCAGAATGAGTAAAATTAAATACGCAGTGACCATTAATAACAAACTTCATTTCTCTCTATAGCTGTTCTACATTAACATATAAACATATGTACCTATATACAAACATACATACATAAACACCTCCAAATTTTTGTCTCATCCAGAAACAGGTTAAAAAATCATAAAATTACCTACTTGAGAAACCTTTGGGTTCACAATGTATTTAGCACATTTCAAGATTAGATTCATGGAGTTAGTTTCTTTGATTTAGAGCCAAGCAAGTTACCTTGCGTTCTTACTCATAGTTTTCAGATAGTATCAAAGATTGTACATTTCTGATGAGACACTGAAAAAGAAGAAAATAAATCACAACATTTGGGTTCATTCTCTTATGATGCCAAATTTCTAGTCACTTCTTTGGAAAATTATCAGCTAAAACAGAGTATACATGTATCTTATATAAAGTAAATATTATATATAATCATGTATATTATAAATTTATATATTTATTATACATGTTTATAAAATCTAGATTTTATTTATTTATATATGTATGTGTTTTCATATCAGATAATTTATGAGATCTTTCACTTCAACTTTAATGATTAAAATAGTATGAGTCTTAAATTGGATCAGTCCTCTAAAACGTTTTGGCTGCATAACACTATATTTCTAGATACAGAGAAATATTTTATCTTCATGATTAACTTTATCTATGATGCCTTTTTTATTTTCACATAACAAGAGTAATGTTTCCACTTGGTTTCCGAAGCCCCACATTACTACAGATGTTACTTTGCCATAGTCAACTAGAATTTTTATGTCATTTCCTACTCTGAGGATTTTCAGATATAACGTAGACTTTTAGAGAAATGAATTGCCTGCAGTGCTTTGCAAAGGTATAATTACATCAAGGACTTCATAAACTAAAAGCCTAATTAAATTATTGCCATGTAATTCTCTGTGGGTTGTTTCATAGTCTGTAATGCTACATTTAGTATATGTTTTAAAATAACCAAAGCAGCAAGTGGGACAACAGCGAATAAGTCTTCACCTAAGTCGTTCTGGCATAATCATAATTTCTATTTCAACAGATATAAATTTGTATTATTAAGGAATTTGAAGACAGAATTTTAAATGATTGAAGACAGAATAATTAGAGCTTCATAACTGAGACAGAGGAATGAGACTCGCTGACAACAACAGAGGAAAAAATTTTAAGGCACAAAAAGGCTTCTCAGAAATCTTTCTTCCTAGTTTCCTGGTTTTCTAAAAGTTCCATGAAAGGCCTTTAGAGTGATTCTTCTTCTATTATTACTGACTCAGGAGAATATTGTAAAGAAAATGAGATTATGGCTAAGGGAAGGGCTTACAACTTTCAAGAAATGTATGTATCTGGAGCTATATAGCTATGTATCCATGTATCACACAGAGCTTGGTAAATAGCTATTTATAAATTAAAATTTTGAAAAATGAGATATGCCATACACGCTTTTTGAGAACAGAAAGCGAAAACCAAACTTTACGATTGTTAGCATCCACGGGAAGTGTTCCCGAGCACGAGGTGTAAGAAGAGGCACTGAGAAAATGTGTGTCTGCTGTGATAAGGAATGCATAGCCAGGCGACAGTTTAAACATCTGGCTCCACCACTTTGGGCCTCTGTGGGGGCAACAGTATACCTAATCATAATGGGCGGAGCTAGGTTACCACCCACTAAAATTCAACCCCCAAACTCAGTGACTTACCCAAAAGCTTTTAGTTCTCACTCATACAAAGCTACCACAGTTTTACACAGACTCCAGGGCAACCACGATCCTTCAGCTGGCCCAACACTGTTTTATATGTTAAAGTCTTGAATCTTAGGCCATCTTCATACTGACAAGGGCCTCCGCGCCATACAGGGAAAGAGGAAGCATGGCCAGTCCACGCACCAGCTCTTGCAGGCTTCCACCTTTTATGTGATGAGAATATAGATTATCGGGAAGTAGGCAGAAAAGAGAATTAAGATAATGTTAACCTGAGCTATTTGTATATATTGTCCACATTTAGAACTTAAAAGGGCCTAAAAATAATCCAATCAAGCCCTCTTATTTTACAGATGTGAAAACAGACACTCAGAGAAAGTAAAATAAGAACGTTGGCCCAAGGTTACAGGGCTAGCAACTGCAGAGTCTGGAATCAAGTTCAGATGTTTCTCCCAGCTCCCCACTGGCTGCAATTCCACCACCAACCTTTGGATGTGTGCTAACATCTTTGCATCTCCTGTTATAGCCTAAAGACCAGGGCAACATGGTGGTTAGGTGTCCCTTCTCCAAATTGTATTTAATAAAAACCCGCAGAAATGATGTTAATGATAGAAGGAATGTCCCTAATTCTCAAATGGTATTGCAACAGCTGTTATTAATTTTGATTCATTGTATTTTAACAATGTGATACTTATTGGCCAACTCAACTGGAAATCAAGATTAAATACCATATTAAATAACAATGTTTTTGCTTATGGCAGGAAAGAATATGATCTGAGAGAAGAGATAGAATAACGTGCCACAGAACTTTGAACGTGGTCAAAAATAAGGTATGTTTATCATTTGGTGCTTTCTGAAGCAACATTATTTTAAGAAGAATTTACCCCCAGGCTTTCTCTCGCATCCCACTGCAAGGTCTGTTGTTATCAGTAGGGCGAGCTAGAGTGCTGAGCTAGCTGTCACAGGTGGCTGTGTTTCCCTTTGCTAAGTAACGGGGAAATCAACCAATATGTCAAGATAAGCAAAGCACCTACTGTATTTATTGAAGGGTATGGCTGACAATGACTAATACAATCACTTTGCACTTGAACAGATTCAGGTTCAAAATGTAGCTTCAGCTATCTATAAAATGAAAGGTGTACTCAGAGCTCTGTTACCTTCTCTGTAGAGCATCACAATATCAACTTTCTCCTTTCTCTTACCTTGTTTCCATTCAGATCCCAGCACTATGTGGGCACAGGCCTCCCACAGGTTATGAGGCTGAGCTAAACAGGAATGCTTTAGGGTAGCTACCCCAAAGCATCCTGGGAAATGGCTGACCAGAACTAGTGCTGTCAGTTCCTTCTCTGCCAAGCAGCTCATCTTGCAAAACTGACAGTTTTATAAATGAGTTCAGAGATGCAATTATCTACATAATGGTCCTGGCAACATTCTGACTAAACGTGTCCTTGTGAGGCAACCTCCCTTTCAGGCCCTATATAATATCATCTGACTTTAACAACTAGAAATATTATTTATTCAACTGGTGGCTTGGTTAACCTAATGACATTGACAGAAAATTGTTACATGTTTAGAGCTACTATGGCTCTATCCAAAGATTCTGCAAAATCTTGTTTAGCATAATGAGGACCACAATGATATTTTTATTATGAAGTGCAATATATGTTCTTTTCAAAAAAGAAAAACAAAACTGGTACATCCTATTTTTTAATAGCATTACTAATATTCTCCATTCAGTGGATTATGAATCAGAGAGGTCTAGAGAAGAATAAAAGTAGCTTCTCAGGGTAGCTTGGACTTCTCAAAAATGGCATTCGCCACTCACATCAAACCTGAGCAAGCATTTGGGTTAGTTTTATATGTTAAACCGAAGGGGAAGGCTTAGCCAGGAGGCTGTTTCTTGTTTTGAATGAGGCAAGCTGAGAAGATGGCTATCATTTTGCTCGTTCACAGAACTCCCCTCCCTTTTGTTCCAGCTTCTCTCTCTCCTGCTTGGAGCTGACTCCTCCCTCCTTCCTGCAGCTCTGAGGATCACAGGCTGAAGCACACCGCGGTTCAGAAGGGGAGCTGTGCTCTGGGTCTCTCGTTCTCTCTCTCTCTCTCTCTCTCTTCCTCTCTCTCTCCTTCTCTTCCCCCACCCCCCCCCCACCCCTCTCTGAATCGGCAAAGCTGAAGTCTATCCGATAATCTCTCTGCCTCTGAATCCAGCTCTGGAAGCGAATGCATCATTTTACTGCTCTTAAAAAGTGAATAGAGTTTGATTATCTCAAGCTACAAACTGCTTTGCTCCATGAGAAGGACCCGAAAGGATCCAGACAGCATTGTTTTCAATGTGCCTGAGGAGCTTTTGCTTTCACGCCTGAAACTTGATGGTTTCAGGAAGGCGGTTTTGGTTGGTTTGTTTTTAACTGAAATGTTGAAAAGTTTCTTATTGATGCTTTAAATGGAATTCAATTTTTAAATATGGGTTGAGTCAGATCCAAAGGAGAAATGCCTGACCATTTTTCTGCTCGACTGTGACGGGGGAACATCTACAGGGAAACTTAGTAGAAGAAAATGACATCCGATTTGCAACTAACAGCCACGCTGTGCTTTGAAAGGGAAATTAAATATTGACCAAGGACAATGTCTGTATTTCTCAGTAACTTATCAACAAATGACTCTAGCCTATGGAAAGAAAATCTTAATTCGACAGACCTTTTAAATCCGCCAGGAACTCTGAATATCTATCTTTTTTGCCTGACATGCTTAATGACTCTGGCAGCCTTCGCAGGCAGCATTTATTCACTAGTTTCCCTGCTGAAAATGCAGAACAGAACTGTTGTGTCCATGCTTGTGGCTTCCTGGTCTGGGGATGATCTCCTGAGCGTCCTGTCGGTGACCATCTTCATGTTTTTGCAGTGGCTAAACGAGGTCCCCGACTACTTCCAGTCTCTATGCACCACCTCTGCCTTACTCTATTTATGCCAGGGCCTCTCGAGCAACTTGAAGGCGACTCTCCTAGTCTCATACAACTTTTACACGATGCGCAGGACTGTAGGGAGCCAGGCAGCCTCCAGAAGATCCAGCCAGGTGCTCGGCGTGGCACTGACCGTGTGGGCAGCCAGCCTGCTGCTCTCCGGGCTCCCACTGTGTGGCTGGGGCGCCTTCGTGCGCACGCCTTGGGGCTGCCTGGCAGACTGCTCCAGCTCCTACGTGCTGCTCCTGTTTGCGGTGTACTCGTCAGCCCTCGGACTGCTCGCCGGTCTCTCGGTCCCGCTCATTCACCAGCTGCTGTGTTCAGATGAGCCGCTGAGACTCCATGCCAACTACCAGGAAATTTCCCGCGGAACTTCTACTCCCGGGACCCCGTCGGCTGGAGAGAGAGTGCTTTCCCTGTCCCCAGATGATGCTCTGGGCCCTGCTCTGCGTTGCTTTGCGGGATGCTCCCCGAGCTCGGATACTGTGTTTGGGCCGGTTCCGCCCACGAGGGCTGAGCATGGGCGCGGCTCTGGGCGCAGTGCCGCCGCTGGGGCTGGAGCCTGCAGGCGTGAGGACCCGGGGACCCTCTATGGCACCAGGAGCTTCACCGTGAGCATAGCGCAGAAGCGCTTCTCTTTGATCCTAGCGCTGACAAAAGTCATTCTTTGGCTTCCCATGATGGTAAAAGTACAGTTGCTCACTGTGCGCGGGTGGGGTGTGGGCGCTAGACAGTGTGAGTGCGCGTTGGGACCAGCGTCCCTGATTTGGCGTCACCAAGAGACAGCACTGTTAAGTCCGCTTCCAGTTGTAGCTCGCTCGGTTTCAAAGACGCACTTGGAGTAAGGCGGTTGAAGGGTAGCGCCTATCCGCAGAGAAGCCTTTGATACCAAATGCTTCTGCTTTCAAAATTAAAATTGGGGAGGGGAGGGGAGAGTTTGTTAGATACCTAGTTTTACTAGACCTGTGGCAGCCACGGGTGTTCTCTTTCATAGCAATACCTGGGGGTATTCAAAAAGGGAGGTAGTTATTGTTTTTAAAAGAGGGGGTTGTTGTTGCTTTCCTCAATCTTCTGTTGCTCTTCCCTTCTCTCCACTCCATTCCTGCCTGGAAAGGAGGAAACGCCCATCCCCACCGGGAAGGGAGGAGAGACGCAATCAGGAGTAGAGACTGAAGAAGAGGGGACGAAACAGGCTTTTGTTCAAGCCTCCACGAGGGGTCCCAGTTGAGAGGTAGCAGGCTGGCATCCTGCTATGACAAACAGGCCTGGATGGAGGTGAAGGTCCAGGGGTGTGACAAAGGGCCATCTGGATAACAGGTTCTGCTTTCACAGACATCTGCCTGTTTTCCCAGTGGCATTCTCCACACTGTGGACTGTGCTTCCCTGGTGGAGACCTGAGCCGGCAGCAGGCACACACTGGGCACTCAGGAGTGTAAACCTCCAAAGTCCTGTTCCACCTGGAGCCTCCAAGACCCCAGTAGTCCACCACTAAAGCCAGGGGTGCCAGCCCAGAAGCAGAGCTTCTGGCTCTCAGACAGTGAAGGGGCCAGGAGAAGAGGTCTGGGGCAGCATGCTTGGGGGAAAGGCCTCAGGAAAGTAAAAAATGCATTGCTGCGATATGTCTGAAGCTCTCTGCCTTTGCAGATCCACATGGTGGTCCAGCACGTGGTGGGTTTTCAGAGCCTTCCCTTCGAGTCACTCAGCTTTCTGCTAACCCTGCTGGCCACCACTGTAACCCCGGTGTTTGTCTTGTCCAAACGCTGGACCCACTTGCCTTGTGGCTGCATCATCAACTGCAAGCAGGACGCGTATGCAGTGGCATCAGAGGGAAAAAAATGTAAGTCCTGCACAGTGCAGCAGTTGCGAGCAATACACATCCAGTCAAACACAGAAAAGTGGTCTGTTGAGAAAGTCGCCTGAGTAGAGCAGGAAGAGTTTGAGAACAATATAAATGGTAAATGGAGGGAAGACATTATAATTTCTTGGCACAGTGTTGGAAGGAAGTTTAAAAATGAGACAGGTTTAAAACAACTCTGTGAACTGCTTATGTATTGAATAATGATTTTAGGTAAGAAAGGAAGAGAAAGAGTTTACTCAAAACAGCACGAAGTCAACAAAGGCTCTTAGGTATTAGATTCAGTGTAGCTCTTAGCACAGACTAGAAAATAAATTCATCTTCCAAATCTGCCTTAAGAAGTCTGCACCTGAAAAGAGATGAACTCTCTAAAGAGTTAAAAACTCATTATATTATAGCCCATTTTTATTTAATGAAACAGTAAAGAAAAGCATTTTCATTATTTTGCTGCTTGTATTCTTCCAGGAGTTTTGGAGAGATTTCAGTGTAAGCAATAATACCTGAAAACAGTTCCAAAACACAATTTAATTATATACCTTTGCTTTTGGAAAACACACAAAACAAAAAAAAAACCCACAAGACACGTGAGTTTTTTAAAAGGGAAAAGGTGGCAGAGTATGCTGTGTATGAATCCAGTTGTGCTATGCACTTTAAAAAACAACAACAACTATGTCTTAAAGAGTGACCAGGCATGGGAGTGAAGTGATGATAAAACTCACTCGAGTGTGACTATTCCCATACTGAGACAGGAAAAGGTGGAGAACGGCCTGTGTATTTGACTATGCTTGGAAGAAAAAGGATACTGTTTCGTCACTACAGATAAAGATAGGATGTGATGTCATTTAAAAGATCTAAGAATGCATCAATGTGTGCTCAAGTACCTGTTCTATTCATTGTCCTTTGCTCAGAATAAATAAGAATATTATTTTTTAACAAAGAAGAAAACCATTTTATTCTTCGTCAAAGAATATATGAATAAAAACCATTCATATCAGACAATTTTAGGAGTGTAAAAACTATAGAATATTGAAGGATATTCTGTAGTCAATTCTGCAACAGGGGTATGTCATAAACATTTTATAATCATTGACAAACAGGCAAGATTTGGACAATTTCCATGTATTATTAACATTTAAATTTTAGTATATCTAAATATTTTTCAAAAGACCAAAGGATTTTTTTTAGTGTTAAGGATGCCATAAGTTTTATTGTTGATAAGTGCTCAATTTATATCTTAAATAAAATAGCTATAGAACTTAAAATAATTATGTTCTTATGGAGATTAATATCCAGAGCAACAATGATAAAGAATATTAATGATAAATATTTTTCAGGCCACATAGAAGAACATTAGCTTATAAAATCATTAAGTCTGAAAATTCCAACAGTCTATCAAATGTGAACCTTTTGCCACTAAATTAGTGAACTAGCCCTACCTTACAGTAGTTAAGACTGTGAAAAAGACAAAAAGTGTCTAGTGCCCATGGAAACAGCAAGGCTTAATGAAGTGGTTTAAGGCAGTTATTTTAAGAAGTAAAGAACACCCATATCAGAGCTGAAAATGAAGCAATGCAACAGATCTATCAACACTTATCATTCAAATCACTGAATTCATTTTTATCATCCCAGGTTCTGCCATAGGGACATCCTTTAAATAAGAGTGATGCCCTCTCTGAGAACCCCTCACACATTTTCCTCCTGCTAGGACGACTCAAACAGAACTTTGAGACCCTGAAGATGCCTCACCCTTAAGTAGGCAGGTGTTTGATCAGCTATAGTACTTTGAGTCTTTGGGAGTGTGGCTCCGATTTCACTTTCAAGCTTTTTCTCCTTAACAAACTAAGATCCTCCCCCCTCTTTAAATATTGATCAGTGAACTCCAGAAGCAAGCAAGAAAAAAATTTCCTAACTCATATTTACCAGAGGTTCATTTTGCAGATGTAAATATAATTCCATATCTCAGCTTTACTGAATGGAAACCAAAACATGCAACTTAACAATGAATTGCAGTCATTAAAAATACTTTGCAGAAATAAAATTCCTGCTTCCAACACTAATTGTTATTGTTTATGTCTCAAAACAAAAGTATCAAAGATGATTTGAACAGAGAAGCCTCAGGCGGCCGTCACAGGCATTGGGTATGGCTTTCAGACTCACTTGGTTTGCATGGCATATTTTCTTTTTAATTAAATAAAGTAAAGTATTTCAAATAAAATCAGATTTTAACTTTAATTTTTTGACAGACTCCGAGATCTGGTGACATGTTTCTCTGAAGAATTATTTTTATGAGCCGATACAATTACATATGTATAAGGTGTAATTGGCAAGATGTGATTAAAGTAAAAGCCTAGAGCTAATCATGCTGCATCCAGGAGTTTGCTTTCAGAATCAATGTAACATTAAATCTCTCTTTCGTAAGTGTAATACAGACTTCAACAGATCCTGGCTATGTCCTGATAGTCTTTAGGTTTCTTGTAAGTTTTTAGTCAAACACTGTTAACTCTGTCATGTTGTTATAGCCTATTATCTACATTAGGTAACTCACTCAGAATTTATCTATAACATTAAGGAAAGTCACTAACAAGAAATTGTTTTTATTGGCTATACTTCCTAATTAATGTACTTCCTGTGACTTAAAGACAGCACATCTGAGACATTATACTTCTATTAACATAATTTCTCTCATGTCTCTGATTAGCAGTAAAGCAACTTCACATAGAATTAATAACTCCAATTCTGGAATCAGTTAGCTTTAAATTCAAATCTGTTTACTAGGTAAGTGAGCTTAGGTGGATTTCTTCTATCCGCCTCAGTTTTCTCACCTATAAAATAGCACCAAAAAACTTTTTATCATGAGGGTTGTTGCTGTGTTAAATCACATGGCCTACATGCAGAACTTGGCCTTCCATTTCCCCGTGGTGCCTATCACAATCTCACTTTCTTCTCATAATCTACCACAGACCACCTCTTGCACCTCATGACAGAGAACCTGGCTTTCCATTAGCACATTCTGAATATTCCTTCAAAAACATTACTTATTTTTACTTCATATATTTCCATTATAATATCCAGGTAATAAACTATATAGCCACATACACCACTTTTAATGTGTTATATGATAAATTGGGATTTTAAAAAATATTTTTTATTTATTATTATTTTTTGAAAGAGGGGAAGGGAGGGAGAAAGAGAGGGAGAGAAACATCAATGTGTGGGTGCCTCTCGCATGCCCCCTACTGGGGACCTGGCCTGCAACCCAGGCATGTGTCCTGACTGGGAATTGAACTGGCAACCCTGTGGTTCACAGGTCAGCACTCAATCTACTGAGCTACACCAGCCAGGACAGTAAATTGGGATTTTAATGACAATTTTTATTGCTTACTGTTCCTAAATTGACAATATGTAACTTTACATCATTTTTAGAGAAAAGGGAAGCCCACCAATAATTGAAACATTCTTTTAGTTCCTTCAGTTTTCACACTGGTAAAGTAAGTTAAAAATCCTAATTGAATTTTACTGGATTATATTACTAGAAAAAGTAAGTAGAAGTATCCAAGTGGAAAATTTTTTGAAATGGGCCATGTTTTGAAAAATGAAAAACCAAACATTAAATTACATTTTGTCTACCATCTTGATATAATGTCATTCTTAATACATAAAAATTATCTAGTATTTAATGACATTTACACAAAAATACTGTATCACTTTCATCATATTCTCCCTCATTATTGTATTAAGATTTTGCACCATATCCACCAATAGTAGCACTATATCTAGGATATCATCATATTTCACCTGATTTAAACCACAAAATTTTTATGTATTCCTGATAAACTTTATGTTGTAATTCATCAGGTTTATAGACATGTTGTAAAGTGCTTCAGCTCACAGAAATATGTATTTTTTAAATAATTGATTCCAAATTTATTTCTATCAAAAATACATCTCTTGTTTTTCAAAGTTTAAAAACTGTGTTACAGCATTGTTTAATTTTTAATGCATGTATTTATAAACAAATGTCAGGAATATTATACACCAAAACATTTAAAGCAGTTACATCTATTGAAGGTGTCAGCTGAATAACTTACATAATATTAAGAACCATTTAATAATTCATTTTAGCAAACAAAATTTATAAACTATATTTATCCCCAAGTAAAGAAATATACAGATAATTGGAATACTGAAAGGCTAAAACTAAAATGGAATGTGTATGACAGTTTTATAATTTATGCTTAATTTTTGATACATAAAACTGCTTTAAAGACTGCAGGGTTCTTGACATTGTATGTATTTCAAGCCCCTCATTATGCAAGTGAGAAAAACTAGGCACAGAGTTTAAAAATGACTTAAATTTGTGAGGCAGAATTGCTTTGCATAATTGACAAGAAGTAAATGAAGATAGTTTTTAAATTCATAGTAATGAGGTTGAATGCACTTCCCTAATTTTATTTGTTATGTATATTCAATTGCTGTTTATATCTACTGCTTTAACCATGGAATTTTATTTTGTTTTGTTTTTAGCCAAGAGAAGAGGCTTTGAATTCAATATATCATTTGAACGAAGTTATGGAATTTATAAAATAGCACATGAAGATTACTATGATGATGATGAAAATTCCACATCCTATCACAATGTCATGAACTATGAGTGCAAAACTACAAAAGACTCTCAGAGAGGCACACGTAATATCTTCAATGCCATAAAAGTGGAAATCAGCACCACCCCCTCTCTGGACAGCTCCATGTTAAAAGGCATCAACAAAAGCACCAACACTGATAGTCCGGAGGCTAAAGAGGACTCCCACAGTGAAAAGGGCGTTGATCCACTGCTCTTTAAAAAATCTGAAGGCGATATTCACTATGAAGAAACCACCTTTTTGGAAGGGCCAGAAAGAAGACTTTCTCATGAGGAGAGTCAGAAACCAGACCTTTCAGACTGGGAATGGTGTAGGAGTAAATCAGAAAGAACCCCTCGTCAGGTACAGTAAAGATTGTTGTTCATGTGAAATTAAAGTGAAACCAGTTATGACAGGCATGAAAAAATTATCAGTTGCGTATTCAGTTCAATCAAGCTCAAGGCTAATTACATTTGCCTCAATTAATTTCCACAATACTAAAATTTATTTCAAGCTGTCTTTTGATTTTTTAAAAAAATTAGTTCACATTTTTACTCAAAAATCTATATATTTGGGGATTGGCACAGTTAAATAGGCTCTTTGATAATTATAGGTCAAGCAATCTGTCTAAATTCAGACCAGACCCTCAGAACTAGTTTCAACTTAGTTACCTGTAGGTTTTATTTTTCCTTCACCCCAAAAGTAGCCCACAAGTCACCAAGAGATTTTTTTCTAACAAAAAGGCAAATATTTATATAATTAGTGATGAGGAGGATAGTCCTGCTGCAACTGTAAGAGACATCTTGCCTGTCAGTCGTGCTAGAACGAGTCCCTCTATTATTCAGCACTGAAATAAACATCTGTTCCAGAATACACCCAAGTGAGCCTTTGCTGAATGTTCCGTCTCTTTAAGGATGAACGAAAGGTTTCATGATTTTTATAAAAGTGAAAGAATTTGTACATTAATCATATCCCATTCTCTCCTAGATTCCGACCTGCCTAGAATCGTGAGAGATACTTTTTATCTTATTGAAATTGTCATGTGTTATTGATATAAGATTGTTCTTTCCTCCAAACTTTCATATCTGGGAATCAAATGTGTGCTTGCTTTCCACACTATTGATTTGATAGAAAGAGAAACGTTTTCCTACATGATTTAATAGAACTCAAAATCCATTTGCTCCTAGACTCTGAAATAAAAAACATAATTTTAGAAAGATCTTCTAGAAATAATGCATTCATTATATGACCGTATAATACCAACTAAATTAAATGGTTTAGGAATATATGTAAAATGGTAAAACCATTTAAAAATAGCTTGGAGATGATTATCACAGAAGTCTGACCAGTGTTTGCTTTTAGAAAAGAACAATCAAAAAAACATACATGGGGTACCCTGGGGTGCTGGCAATAGTTTACTGTCTCATCTTATAGTGATTATACTTTTTATACTACATATCTCTCCTTATTGATCTCTTGAATATTTTACAATTTTAAATAAGTTAAAAATAAAGCCTGAGCAGATGATTTTGGTGAGCCCCGTTGCCTCACACCAGGTCTTGTGTTTGCCTCTTGGGTCCGTCCAGAACCATTCTGTTACTCTTTCACTTGCTGTTAACTTAATGGAATACGGTTATCCAGTCTTTACATTCTTTCTCATCTCTGCTAACTAAATATTGTTACTTTCCTCAGCTTCACTTACAGTAGCCCATAGCCTTTTAATTGCATGAAACCCAAAATCAAACAAAATATTCAAGCTGTCTTTCCCCCTTCACTCTATGAGCTGTACTTCTCTTGCTGGGGTGTCGAGCCCAAGGCCCACAGGCCATGTGCAGCCAAGGATGGCTATGAAGGCGGCCCAACACAAAATCGTAAATTTACTTAAAACATTGAGATTTTTTTTGTGATTACATGTCACAATGTATTTAATGTGTGACCTAAGACAACTCTTCTTCCAGTGTGGCCTGGAGATGCCAAAAGGTTGGACACCTCTGTGTGCATCTTAAGATCACATTCACTTACTCAGCAGCCATGATGTACTGCTGGCGTGTTTGACATCAGCTGTCACCCTTAAGCCCTTTTGTTCATGCCTCTGCTTAGCCATTTTGTGCATTTGTATTCTATTCTTTGGACCCAACTATATCTTTGTTCATTTTATCTTGTTCCAGTTATCCCACTTTTCCATTATCTTCAATAATCTTTTCTAATGTTACTGAAAGTGGTTTTGGATGCTAATTCTAAGACCTGACTTGTATAATGTCTTCTCAAATTTGTATCACTAATGGTTTAATAAGTCACCCTTCATATTTGTATCTAATATTGATTTTAAATGTGGAGCAAGACAGGGCTAAAGACAGAGGCCTGCTGCGCACTGCTAGAAACAAGTCCTTTGTTTATTTTGGTTTACTGAAAAACACCTTTCATATTTTTGTTCCAATAGTTGTTAATCTTGTTAGTTGCCTTTGCAATCAATATATTTTCCTCCTTCTTGTTAATATAGTTATCATTAGGCTACTATGAGATGTTTTAATGCAATAATAAAATAAAATTTTCCAATACATTTAATTTATCTTCTGTTAATAAGTTTATTTAGTCGATACGTATTATTCATAGAAACAATATGGATATAAAAATCTAAGCTCCCTGCCTTCACAGCCAAGTGCAAGAAGTAGACTTTCAAAGATACCACTTAAGAGGTGTAGTTTCCCTGAGGGCAGCACACAGAACACAGACAATGCACTCTTAGACCACAGAGGACAGAGTGATAAGGCCAGTAGCCATGAGGAAGAAAGGAACTGGTCTGATTAGACACGGTCTTAGTGAACTCATACTGTGTCGTCATCTCATAACTTCTTTTTCTTGGTTCTCAAATTTTCATCAGTGGATCTTAGAACATTTCCAGGAAGAGATGTAAATATCATTTGCCTAGTTTATTGATTTTACTTCTTTCCACTTGAAAAATGAGAAATATTTGTATATTCCCAGTGTTCAATTTCCTGTTAGCTTAAAGGTCATCAGCCATGCGTCCACAGCAACTTCTGCCAGTAACTGGAGGGCAAGTCTTTTGAGAGAGAAATCTTGAACTCTCTTGCAGTAGCAAGGTTCTCTCTTATTATTTCTTCTTTTAAATTAAAATGTACTTCCTTTACCCTCACAAGTGTTTCCTTTATTTTTATTAAATTTGTTGGGTGGCATTGGTTAATAAGGTTACATAGGTTTCAAGTGTACAATTCTGTGATACATCATCTGTATATCGCGTTGTGTGCCCATCACCCAACGTTAAATCTTCTTCCACAACCATATATTTGACCCCCTTTGCCCTTTACTATTTCTACCTACTCCCTTCCCTCTGGTAATCACCATACTATGAGCTTTGTTTGTTTTTCTTGTGTGTTCATTTGTTGCTTTCAGTTTTATATCCTACATATGGGTGAAATCATACAGTACTTGAGTTTTTCCAACTGACTTATTTGGCTTAGCATGATAGTCTCAAGATCCATCCATGTTGTCACAAATAACACTATTTTATCTTTTCTTATATGTACCACATTTTCTTTATCCAATCATATATTGAAGAACATTTTGGTTGTTTCCATCGATTGGCCACTGTAAATAATGCTGCAGTGAACATAGGGTGCAAATACCTTTGCAAGTAAATGTTTTAAAATTTGGGGGAGAGATACACAGAAGAGAGATTTCTGAGTTATATGGTAACTCTATTCTTAATTTTTTGAAGAACTCAATATTTTTTTTATAGTGAGTGTACCAGTTTACATTCCCACCAGCAGTGAATGAAGGTTCCTTTTTCTCTACAACACTTATTACCTGTCCAACACTTATTACCTGTTTTGTTGATAATAGCTATTCTAACAGGTATGAAGTAGCATCTCATTTTAGTTTTGATTTGCATTTCCCTAATAGCTGATAAAGTTGAACATCTTTGTAGTTATCCATTGGCCATTTGTATGTCTTCTTGGGAGCAAGGTCTGTTCAGGTCCTCTGCCCAGTTTTTAAATGGATTTTCTGTTTGGTGTAAGATCTTTAAATCTTAAAAATATATAAGATTTTTATATATTCTAAAACTCTTTTACAAAGGACACATAAGGAAATTAGGACTGAGGATATCTGCTTTTCTGATATGCCCCCTTGATTTCACGGGTTCATTGTAAGCAATGGGCCCATCCTTTTCTTTGATCTGCTGATCTGAACATGTTTCCAAAGGCCCTCTTTGATGCCTTTACTATTTTCATCAGCCACAGATCATTATCTTAATTTGGCCTTCCTAATACCAGTGATTCCGTCTTTGGTGATGAGTCGTTTGTTCTACAGATCCTCGTTAAGCCTAACCTGACCTATACTGAATTACAGGATACAATATTTTTCCTTCCTTAACTTCATTACTTACAATTATATAGCCAGGATTATAGCCTTGACACTCATACCTGTCTTTTTTTCAAAATTTTCCTCTGAAAGTTTAAAAGTATATCCTTTATCTAATTTCCCTTCCAGATAGTATTGATTCTAGACATAGTTATTTTTTTATTATGTGTCCAACTTTTCCAGTTTTGCCAATCATTTCCCCCTATTGTTCAGAATTGGATTCTAAGAAACTATTCCCTGTTACCTCCTATACTTTCTGTGAGATGAAAGTGTTGGCAAAGCAAGGCAAAAATATGCTAAAAAATCTACTTCATAGTGAAATATACCTTCATGCAGAGTTGCTGGAAAATACTGCCTTGCCTCTAGGCAAACATAGCTTCTGCCTTCATGACGACATCTAGATTCAGGAGCTATCTTTCCTATGTCTTAAGCCATGATTTAGAAATCTAATTTCAGTTCACTGACACCATCTGCAAAACTAGAAAAGTTTTGAAACAACCAGTAAATTAATAGCACTTACTAACAAATCACCAATTGATAATGGTCACCAATTTTAATCAGTTATAAAATAAAAGGGAAAACGGTTTAAGAATTTTAGAAAATAACATTTTTAAAAATTTCATCCTTAGAAGATGCTTCTTGAACCAGCCCTTTCCTCCCATGAATCAGACAGCTGGAAGTTGTAAAACCAGGACTCAGACACTTTATCATCCTGTGAAATAGCAAAATTACTATAGTATTTTAGTGTCAAAGTTCAGTAGGTGTCTTACCAATGTCTCTATATTGGGAGCAAACATCATCCTGAACAAAATTATATTTAAAACCCTTTGTTTTAATAATAGATTATGATGTATTTTCATTCTAGTCTCTTATGGCAGGTTGCAATTGGAGCTTGAGTTTGGGGAACAGGCAGGCCAGAGCTCAGTCTTGCCTCCATTCTTTTGTACCCTTGTATCCTCATTGATAATATGGGGAAATAATAAAACTGGTATTGTGAAGATTAGATCAGGTAATGCATATCAGATACTTATTTCAGTGTACACTGCATAATAAACACACGGCATTTGAGACTCTTAGTCATTTATTCATTATTTATTCTTTCAATCTATGCTAGGTGCCAGGTGCTATCCTTGGTGCTGGTGGTAGATGGAGCAATTAAAAAAGCAGACATTCTGTCATCATAGATTTAATTCATAACATAGAAGAGAAAAAATAAATAAATGAGTATGTAATAAGTAGAGGGTGTTATAATACGTGTGTCTAACTGGAAACCTAGTAAAGGCTTTGCAGAGTACCAGGTATTTAAATTGATACTGCAGAACAAACAGAATTTAGCCATGCAAAATAAAAAGAGAACACATCCAATAACAGATCTGTCAGCCTTCAAAGTCTATATTCTTTGTATAATTCCTTCATCTCTATAATATTATAATAAAGAAGAAGAAAGATAAACAGACAATATAGATTCATTTCTCCAAGTCTACTCAATATCTTTAAATTTCCCTCAAAGATATTTAAAATTACTTACAAAGCACTTATCAACTGAATTTAACTTAATTTCATGATCTTAGGAAGGTGGTTTTACACCTTCTATTTCATTGCAGTAAAAATGTGGCAGGAATCACTCAGAAATAATGTCACTTAATTCAATAGAATATAGGACTGTGTCCTCAGGGGAGGCTCCAAGGTTTTTATATAGGAGCATCGGGATGACAATCTTGTAGAACGGACATCTAGAGGACTTATCTTAAAGTGGTGTTGAACTCACTGGTTTCCATTAGAGAGCAGACTCCAGTGGCTTTGGGAGCACCAATGAAGAGCACTGGGGAGGATATGAAGACCCCCCCCCTAAATTGCCCATGGGGCCCAACCACTACATATCGCATTCACATGAAATATCGTCTAAGTCAAGTAATGTAACCTCTCTTAGTAAGCTCATAGGACTGCTGTGAGAATTCAATATTATAATGTAAATGATTTCAAATACATAAAACCATTGACACATGTACACAACATTAAAATATAGAAGCAAGCAGAGAAAACTTTAGATATGTATGTCACATAGAAGGGACTCTAATATACTGTTGAATTAATGAACAAATGTCAGTGAAAGCAATTGTGGATTTCAACCTGGAGTATGGAGGTGACTTAGGTATTTGTAACAGTTACTTTTCTGCTGTCTGGTAAAAAGAACTCAGGTGTCAGATGGCAAGAATTTCTTAATAGTGCCACAAAGGTACCTCAAGCCAAATCCTTCCAACCATCATACGTGGGTAAATGGACCATCCATCTCTGAGCCAGAGGAAAGCTGCCAACAATCTGAAAACATTCTGCAAGAGTTTTGATTCACATGTAGAGAGTTAAATTCTAGAAGGGATTTGGGTTCAAGACAAAATGAGTAATTAGAAAGGAGGAGTCCAAGACTAGTCTAAGAGTAAAGGTGATATTTATTACACTAAATTCTGATTGACAATTTTAAACAATTGTGGTAAAAGATAAGTTTTAACTGATTTTTCTTATCTTTAAAATATTAACCTTATAGTAGCATTTATTCACTTTTCAGTGTTGCTTAAGCTCTACATTAACCTGAGAACTATAGTTTTGTACAAAGGTGAGAAAAAAATCCTCGTTGCCTGAATCTTTGACAAGATATTCACATTATGGGTACAAGCTTTGACATATGTTTAATCAGCCAGATATTTGGAGGAGTATCTTATAAAAGAAAATATCCTAAATCCAGCCAGTTGTTCTCAACCCTTCTGAATTTAACAATTACATCAAGTGCTTGGAAGAGATACCAGTACCCAGACCCCACTTCGGACCAACCAACCGAGGGTCTTAGCTGGTTGTCTCTGGTGTTTGACACTTTCTAAATCAATGATTCCGATGAGAAACCTTGGTTGAGCACTACTAATCTATAATTTACAAACCCAAATTGTAAAGTAATAAGAAAAATTGCCCCAATTACAATTAGATCCCTTCCTCCACCTTTTATTTTTTACTGGAGTCCCGTTCAGCTCTATGAAAGAGATGAGATATCATTTTATACTTTAATCTGAATAAATAGTGAAAGGTAAGCAGGGGTGACCTGATCCGTTCCTCTGCCTGCCAGCTCAATCAAGTGGTAATAACTGTGAGCATCACTGAACAAATGGTATTGCTTCCTCTGAGTCAGTTCCTACATTGATGAGTAATGACCACTTTCAATTATTTAAGACCCAAAAGCATATACGGAAATAGTCGGACTTTTGAACTTGTCATTCCAGCCAAATTTCAATTTTAGTAATTATAATCTGCTTACCTCATTTCCCCATGATGTTTCAATGTTGCCTTTTCTTTTTTTTTTTTTTTAATTACACTCAAAGCTTCCCATTCTCAGCTGTGTATATTTGGAAAATATAATGGTCTCAATTCAGATACAAATAGAAATAACCATTCTAAATTATCTATTTTTTAGTTTAGGATAAAAGGCCATACAAAGGGAAAAGAAAAATATCAGAGATTGATTAAATTGACACAACTCTACTAGCCCTACAAAGCAACTTACTTTCCCAATGAGTCTTTATTTCAAAGAGTAAAGATCCTTTCCTTTTAAAGCCTTTAAAAATGTTTGAATCAGAAAGAAGAAGGCGCTTTAATCATTATCGTAGCTGTTATTTGTGTAGCAGTTAACCATGTATAAAGGACTTTTACATATATTGCTTAATCTCAACTTCCCTCTAGACAGTCATGGAAGATGTTTTCATTTGCTTTGAGAAGCAAGTGAAATGAAATGAAACTAATATTCCACTGGAGTGCATGTATACCTTGGATTTTATGTAGGTATATAAAACTACCTAAGTTTATTATAAATTTTACTGATGTAAAAGATATGTAGCACACAACTTACAAATAACATTAAAATAGACATTACTTTTTATTGTAAATTCCATAGAGCCACTTGATTCCCACGGAATGCTTTCATTGCTTTTTGCCAAATTCTTAAATTCATAGCCAATCTGCAGTTGCAACTGGCAAATAGGCATAGTTCCAATATGAGTGCTGGTTAATATTTTTACACATTAATGAGTAAGACGAAAGTGAAACAGCAAAGACATGCTTTGCCTCTGGGTGCTGTCTGCAGCACCTCACCCTGCAGAAGGGGTGGGGGGAGGAGAGCACACTCCAGCACCACAGGCATGGAGCGTCCAAGGACTTGGCATGTTTCATTTGGGTATAAACTTTCTGTTCAAAAATTGCAGTGATAGGTGTTGTTTATATATATTCAGTTATACTTTTAAAAATGTAGCGTTTCAATGCTAAGGTTCTGAGTATGCATAATCCTGGGGTTCTCTTGGGTATTTCTTTTAAAGGTAGAAAGAGAAAAGTACACTTCAATCCTCCTTCCAAAAGAAAAAAGTGAATTTATGCCAGATGAACAGGAGGAAAATATATAAATTGTTATAATATTTTAAAAATATTGACTCTCACCCTGACTGGTGTGGCCTCGTTGGGCACCAGGTCCCAAAGTGAAAGGTCGCCGGTTTGATTCCCAGTCAGAGTTCAGGGCTCGTGTGAGAGGCAACCAGTCGATGTTTCTCTCTCACATTGATGTTTCTCTCCTGTTTTTTTCCCCTCCTGGCCCTCTCTCTAAAAAAAAAACAAATGATCAATTAATCATAAAATAAAACAAAATATTTACTATTCAGACATTCCTAACTTAATTAATTAGAAAATTGCCTTTTCAAGAACGATTGTAAGTTAATATTTTAGATGACAAAGCTTAGTGTTAGCTCCATGAGGATTAAATGTGCATCGGCCATGTCTCCTTTTTGTCCCTCGTCCTGTGATTTCTTCGGCAACGTCTTCCACGGGGATATCTTGCCATGTAGAATGCACAGTTTCTCCAAGGCAAGCCGTAGGTGGACTCAAACGGTGATAGATGGTCTCTCCTGAGGACCCGATGAATGCTGTCCTAAGGAACTGGTTTACACTACAAAGCACCTCCCTGTGCACTCAGGGAGATGAATACAGGCTCTACTGTAGAGTTCTGATCTCTTTTAAAACGTCTGCACAAACAGCCCTCTTCCTCTGTTCAGCAGACCCATCCTGAAACAGCAGCCCCCTCTTCCCTCCCCTGAGGATTTCCTTGAGGTCCAGGCTGAATCTTTTTGGTGGAAACTGGTCAGGCTGGGTCTGCATGGCTGCGAACAAGGGCAGACAGGTGTGTTTGGGTCTTCAGACCCAGTGTTTCTACCTCTTTGCAGCTGTGTAAGTTGTAACTGTGGGTCTCTGGAGGCAAAGCCAGGTGCTCCACAGCTGGCACTTTCTACTGATCTATGACTATTGTTTGACCTCTTTTTGACCCTCAGTTTCCTCAACTGAGAGGGATTAAAAATACGCACCTCACAGGGCATTAAGGTGAAACAAGCTAGAACTATGAAGCATCGAATATTATTCATTTATTATTCATTAAATATGCATTTATTCATGTATTCATTCCACTAATATTTGTTAAGAGCCATTAGTCATTCCTCCTTATCTGCACCAAAAAGTCAGAAAGTTAAAGAAGTTTGTGAAAGTTACTGCATTGGAGAGCTTTAGATTTATGTCTGTCCCTTGCCCAGTTCCTAAGGGCATAGTCCATGTGAAGGCTTGACAGGTCACGAACAAAAAAATGAGCTGCCCTCTACTCACACAGCTGGCAAGCTGTCTGGTCAAGGTTCTACCCCGAGTCGGACTCCTGGGTTCTCTCTCACCTCTCTCCTTGTCCTGCTCACTCCGTGCAGCAGCTACGAGAGGACTAGACGGTCATTGAGGGAGGGCAGTGATTGGTTTATCGAAATTTTACAGAGGACAAATAGCTGATTTATTGAAATTTTATGAGTTAGTACCCAAATGTGTCATACTTTTAGTAAGAGTTCCTCTTCTGAGTTTTAAGTGTCTTAGTACTCACCACTAGTACCTAAAACATGGATGCCTACTCTGGATTTTCCATCTCCCAAAGGTCCCCAGGGACTGGAATAACATCCAAAGTCATCAACCTTTCTCTGCCCTATAGCAAGAAAACTTCAATTTTCTTTTCAGTAAATAATTTCTCTACCTAACAACCTCTAAACCCCAAATCTCCAGACACAGACTGACCCATATACAACCTATAAGCTCAGATATGGTCTATATACTTACATTCTTTGAGAAACGCACTTCTATCCTTTAAGATATGCTATTTCTCAAAATACAGGCATGCATACAACCATACTAACAAAACCAATAACGTGCATTTGAGGTTGTAGGTTATATGCATGTCTATTTGGGGGAAGCCCGTAGAAGTTGGTAGAAGAGAACGTGAGGAAGAGTCAGAAATGAGTTATATATCACCCCTCTTCTGCGCAGGAGAAGTACTCTAACTACTCTATAATTGTCCTATAGCTAAAAAGAGTAGTCATTTTGATGATGGAATTCCAACCATCAAAGTAGGTTAGCTCTGCCCTGACACACAGGAGTAGTTACACGTAAAAGCCCCTAGAACCTTGGGTGATTTTCTTGCTGTTGGGCAGAATTTGGATTCCAGCTCTGGTTCTAGGACTGATTATGTGACATTCATTGGTCAGGCTCTTTGCCTTTGTTTTCTCACCTGAAAAATGAGACATTCAAGAAAAGCAGAAAGTTTGGAACAAGTAACCCTTGGTCTTTTCCAGCCTGAAGATACTATAGTCTCCAATTCTTTCATACATTGCACTGCCCCAGAATTTGACTTCATAAAGCTTCTTTCTCCGGAGTATTAGGGTTTTCTCTATGGCAGTTACATAAACCCAACTTTTAGGCTTCCATGCTTAACCTGCATAATTGCCTCAGTTGGTCTTTCTTATTATATGTTTATTTTCTTTCCTTCCCAGTGATCAGGTGTAGCTGTAGCACCTCTGTTTCTCACGCATGTGCCTGTGGATTACAGGACACTTGAGTACTGGGGAATTTACCATACGGAGTATTGATTAGAACTTGGTCATGAGAAAAGCCTAAGTGAATGGACAAAAGTTTTCCAGAGTCCACAGATACCTGGTCAACAAGCAGTTTTCAACCCTATAGGGTGCCCAATACAATACTCCATATTACTGCCATGGACTGAAAAAAATTAACAATTGAAAATGCCACTTCTTTTTAAGAAAAGAAATCTGCATAAAAGCAGGTACTCATAGCCTCAGCCAAACCCTATTTGAATTGTCTCCTATCCTGGAACCACCCAGGACTTAAGAGAAGCTGAGGTGGCAGCATGTGGTCGGAGACCGTGGAAGGTGGCCTGCCTGTTTCAGCCACGTGCCCGTTTTCAGAGTTTCCACTTTCCTCAGTTCTCCTGCAGCTGAGTCAACCAATTTCATGTTCTGCAGATCCAGCCACACTATTTATTTTCAGAGCAATTGGGTTTTAGGAGGCTATAAATAAGTAGCCTCAGGTCCAATGTCTCCATTCATTCGGGCTTATTATAGCATCTCTTTCTCCGCAGGCTGGCACCAGCTCCCGGGCACAGGCACTGTGTCCTGGGTTGCCCTCACTATGATCTAAACTACATTGTCTACTCTTTCTAGATCTTAACACCCTCATCTAAGTCCTAATCCTGCCGCCCAGTTAGAGAGCCCACATAGAAGACAGAGCAATTCACCAACCGTCAGTTTCCTGAAGGGGCAATTTTCTGAATTATTTATTCACTGAATTTAATAAAGGTATCAACATAACAACAGTTTGTTTTAAGAAACATTTTTAAAATATATTAAATGAGTTTGGATATATTGTTATTGAGATATATTTAAGAATACGTTTTACCCAAGTAGTATCAAGAATATATTCTTCTTGAATATATTAAATATGAATACTCTTTTTATGAATCTACTAGTGAACTTAATGAACCTTATGACCCTCGGTATTTACTAAATTGTAAAATATATTAATTGAATATATTCAAGAGCACTACTTCTCTTGTATGAGGTTTTTATAAATGGTAAATATGATTTTTTAAAAAGTCACATGAAAAATTGATCTTTTAAGAAGTTGGCTTTCTGCAAAACGATTTTGGCAAAGGGACCTAGAGCCTAGAGCTGTGCCTAGACTTCCGCGGACAGGTCTCCTATACCAACGGGCAGCCTTTCTGGACTTCTGGGTATTTCCCGCTCCACCCGCCCCTGGCTGAGCTCTGCTACCTCTGGTGCCCAGTTTTGTCTGGAGAAGACCTTGTCCTCATGTGGCTGGGCCCCAGCAGTGACTGAAATCCGATTGCCAACTACCTTGTCTTACCCGAAAGGAGCCGTACAGTGCCGCTCCCCTCCTTCTCTGTCCTGCTGGGCCTCTCAGACGCTCAGTTTTTAACATTTTCCTAGTCTCTCGTAAAATATACGGAACCTGGAAAACTGATGGAAATATGTAACTCCTTATCTTGAAAAAAGTTTTCTCATCTTTAGCAACATTACCTGTGTTGGGAGATTTCTTATTGTTTGGAGTATGATAGAAATAGTTGGGCAGCAAAATAAGCAACTATGGCATTAATTTGATTCATTTAAATTGAGAATAATATTTCCCCTAACTCCCCTGTAAAGACAAAAGCGTATTCCTAAGAAATTTGGGCTAGGAAGTAATCACATATTTTAAGAAAAATAGTGCATGTCACCAAATATAATTTTGAATGCTGTGACTAAACAACATATGACTTCCCTGCCCTTGCATAAATGGACTTCAAATCATTACCTTTATTTCTCTGATTAGATCTTAGTAAGTGTTATATATTGCAAATTCTGTTTTATCTCTTAGTTCCTTCCCCCACCCCCACCAAATATAATGACTTTGTATTAAATGTCTTACAGCAATTGAACATTTCTGGTATGGTAGAGAACACTTCAGAATAATAACTGGTTATAAAAAAAAACTTGAAGACCAACAGAACTGAGTTAACTTGAAAATATAGTAACTCAAACAATAAAACCCTATTTTCTTGGCATTTGATAAAAAGCACATGAAAATATGCTCAATATCATTAGACAAATTCAAATTAAAACCACAGTAAGGTACCACTACACACCCACTAAAATGGCTGCAATCAAAAGGACGGACAGACATTAATAAGTGCGGCAGGGACGTAAAGAACCTGGAGCATTGCTGGGAGAATGTAAAATTGTATACGGCCTTTGGAAAAGAGTTTGGTGGTTTCTGAAAGTGTTAAACATAAACTTACACAGCCCAGCAATTCTTCCTCTTGGATTATATCCAAAAGAAATGGAAACACATGTTCCTGAAGCATTATACATAATAGCCAAAACAATAAAAATAAAAATATACAAACCTGCAAACAGTACAAAAGTCTATCAAGTAGAGAATGAGTAAAAGATGTGATGGTACACCCATAATGGGATGCTATTCAGCAAGAAAAAGGAATGAGCTACCAAAACATAGTACCACATGTAAAAACACTATGGAAAGTGACAGAAGCCATATTACATGGTTCCCTTTCTGTGGTATGTTCATAAGATTTAAGTCTACACAAACAAAAAGGAGATGAGTGGTTTTCCGGGGCGGGGCCAGAGCAGGGATTAACTGCAAATGAGCGTGAGAAAACAGTTTTGGGGGGATGGGGAGGAGGATGACAGAAATGTTTTAAAACTGGATTGCGGTGATGGCTACAAATCCACACTTACCAGAAGTCGTTGCACTGTACATTCACAGTGCGTGAGTTCAGCAGTATGTAATCTATACTCTAATAAACCCGTTTGTAAAAAATAAAAAAAATAATAATTGTAGAGCAGAGCACAAAGGTGTTCTAGCCCAGAGCACACTGCTCATGTTGGCTTACACTGACATGCTTTACAAATAAAAAAAATCCTTTACCTAAAATCTCTCTGTCCTTTTAATACTTTAGTCTTGTTCAAAAACCGTGTTTGCTCTAATGTTTGATGTCAATTCTGTATTAAAGCTCAGTTTGCAGTACAGTAGTGGGGAGAGTTAAAACTGGAGTTTGGCTTGAAGTCGAAATAGGTTTAGCATTAAGTTTCTTAAGTATATACCTGTGAAGCAACATAAGCACTGTGTTCTTCAATATATGCAAGTGATTAGTAGGTTTTTTAAAGAGTTACTAAGAAACTACATTTGTTACAACTTTAAAACCATGAATGAACTTACATTATAATGATTATTTTTGAAATAGAACAAGCCTTTTGCCCACAGTATTCAGCACTGTATTTTTTCAAATGGAGAAACCCATTCTAAATAAAAAATGCATGTACAGTCTATTAAAAAACATATTGCCAAACATTCATTAAACAATGGTATAATACATTACTTCACACTCACTTTAAAATTATGTTCCACTGCCAATTCACATTTTTACGTTCTAAATAGCTGCCACAATTTCCTACCTACTTCTACCCTATGTATTTTACTGATTGCTATCTTCATTGGATTTTTAAAAAAGTTCAAGATTAGTAGTGCCTGAAGCTTACAATAACAGTTAACATTTGTTAAAACGTATGCTCTTCTAAATACTTTACACATTTGTTTTACTTACTTCTCACCTTATTTCATTTAATTCTCAAAACGAGCCTATGACGTGGGCGCTACTGTTATCCTTGTGTTGCATGAAGGGAACTGACACACAGAGAAGTTCCCTAACGTCATCTGTACCTGAGGTGGCACAGCCAAGATTCCAGCCGCAGGCCCCACTGCCGAGCCACTTAGCTCAACGGCCTCTTAGGAGCATTTCAAGAAAGGGAGCCTTATGCATGCACCTTCTTCTTTCTTTTTTCATTGCAATAGCCTTGTTGCCTTGTGTATTTTTAGATAAAACTCTAAAACAGGGATACTTTGTAAGGTATATATTGCTCCTTCCCTCCAGCTTCCCCAAGACAAACCATGAAATATGTGCACACATTACGTGAGTTTGCTATCCATTCCTTCAAAATAACATTTGTTCAGTATTAATAATTGAGAAAATGTATAACATTACCTACATACAATATAAAAACACTCACTCACTTAAACATTGTTTATTTCACTTCATGGTCAAGCTTTGAATTTAATCCTAATAACTAATCTCTGTACACATTGCTTCATCCTGACACGTATAATGTATATAAGGAAGAGGATCTTGAAGAGAGAGAATTGATTTACAAAAACATAGCACTACTATAGATACATGTTTAGAAGCTTTGATTGTAACAGAAGAAATGAGTCTCCATAAGAAAATTGGAGGCCTGACTAGATACCCTTTTTACAAAGAATGAGATGGATATTGTAAGAAATACCTCTTCCAATAGTTAAAGGTTTGAATAATTGAGAAGCAAATTATAAAAACAGGAAATTATACTTCCCATAATCAGGATTATAAACATACACCCAATTTCCATAAATTTTGTTGACAGTGACTGCCACTATGGATTATGAGTTATGAGAATATATAATGAGAGTGATGATAATTTTCAGTATTAGGACCCATAGAGCATGTTAAAAATTAATGTTCCTGCACAGCTAGTCCTCTGGTGAAAATAAGGTCCCAGTTTCAAGTTGACAAAACAGCCTAAAGGTTTTTTGGACAGAAATTTGTACAGATTTAATAATTATAAAGATGCCATGTAGGGAGCACGGACGGTGGTGCTGAGCAGAGTTCCATGGAGAGGGAAAACCTTTTAAAAAGACGAAAGCCATATGAAAAAATACAATATTTACACAATGTAGTATTTTGGCATGGAACAATTGAAGACAAAATGTTCTCAAGTCATTTATTAATTTTAAGGTAATGTTTCCTACATAACACAAATAAAATTGCATATAAACCCAGATATTTTACCTCTTCCACAAAAACAAAAGGAAGGAGACAATATTAAAAAGTGACTCTTGGGTGGACATTTGGATTAAAATTTCATATTGAATATTTCCTAAGGAGCAGAGGTTATTAGAATTCCTAGGAACAAACCTCTGTCCAAAGCCAGTTCTAAATATTTCTCTTTGCTGAAACCGTACCACACCCTGTAAGACTTGGAAGGCTAACCAGAGTGAACAAGTCTACTAAGTGCCACTGCAATTGTATTCCGTTAGAAATGCTGAGTGGTTTGTTGGGAATGCCAATGAATTTGCTCAGCCCATTCCAAGAGTTTCTCTGAGGGCTGAAGCTGCATTTCCAATGATGGTATCACAAAAGTAAGAGATAAGCCAATAGTTCATTGCTTTTCCATCTTTCCTAGCTTCCTAAGACTTGCCATAATTTGTTTCTTCTACTAAAACATGCCCTCTGGGCTATATACACTAATCCAAACAAATTTGACATGTCAGTGTTCCTCTCCTTTGTTACTAAAAATAGTAGGATATTCACTTCTGTGCATTTTGACCAAATCTGGTCTGAGTCGGGAACACCCTTCATTCCTGGGTATTCTGGGGAACTAAAGCCCTCCCCCCCAGTCGCTGGCATGTGGGGACTCCTCAAGAATGTTAAGACTTGCGGGAGCCACTCTGGCTACATGGACAAGCTCTCAAAGAGCTAGTATTTTTTAAAAACTGGTCAAACAACTCTAATCACCCCCAAAGTTATTTTCTCTAGCAGTTTTTCCCACTCTGCTATAAAACATATAAAGTTGCTTCTTCCCTTTTCATTCATTCATTTGATAAGTGTTTATTAAGGGACTACTAAATACCAAACACTCTTAGGCACTGTGAATGTAGCAATGAATAAGCATCTACTTCTCTTCATGGAGTATGATTGCTACCTGAAATCCCACACGTCATACTGGTGCAAAAGAGGTCAAGTGCAGATGCCTAAACTGGAGAGTCCAGAGAGAAGCAGAAAAAGATAAAGAATTAGAGCCGAGCCATGTACACTCTCTTTAGCCTTTGATAGGCAAGAAGGCGGAAGGCAGGATGAACTCCACCTCTTGTTCTCGTCATGTGTTTCTAAGATATACAGTGACCACATTTCTTTGAACAACAACAAGAAATCTGATTATTGATTCTGACAAATATCAACACATATGACAAGAAAGAATTTTATAAACTGGGAAAATCCCAGGCTATTTGATCAAAGTATTTGGCAATCAGTGATGAAGGCTCGCAGACTCCTTTTAAAATATCAGGGGCCTCTTTTAAAATTTCCTAATGGCTTCTCTGCTGGCTTTCCGCAGCCACTGGTCCCTGTCTTGGCACCTGAGAGGAGATGGCACATATGTGCATCTTTGCATGGACTCTGTGGTATTCCCAGCCTCTCCAGGGATCAATGAACGTCTCAGTCTTTATCCTACTTGACATCACAGTAGCACATGAAACTCTTGTATCTCATTTCTGTGCTTGCCTTGGTTTCCCTTATATTTTACATTTCTTAGTGTTTTCCTACCTCTTTTGGCTCACCCTTCTGGGCTCCTTTTTGATCTACTGTTTCTGTGCCCATTCCTTAAATGTCTATGTTCTTTGGGGTCCGCTTCTCATTTTGCATTCTCCTGATTTAATTCCATCACAAATGTATACCTAAGTATATAGTTTAGGTCTAATCTCTCCTGAGCCCCAGGCTCTAATATCCAACCTCTTGCTGAATTTCTCCAGTTGGACAAGCAACAGGCACCTCAATTTTAGCTTTCCAACACTGCCCCCTTGATCTTCTTTGGACCCAATCATCCCATCCCTCCAAAGCTGTTTCCCCTCTGTTCCATCTCTCTGGAGATAATAACACCATCACCCATGCAGTTGCTCAAAACAAGTACAAGGTCAATGTCCTTGACTCCTCTTTCTCTAATGCTACTCAACATCAAATCAGTCACCAGATCCTCCATCTTAAATACGTCTGGCTATTCCCACGTCTCACCACAGCCATTGTTTCCCCCCTCATTTAAATCAGCACTCCCTCTCAATGGCCTCTTTACTGGTCCTCCTGCCTCCAGGTGTGAACTTCTCCAATCTGTTTTACTGCCCAGAATAGATTTACAAAGATGTATTTCTTGTCATGTCAACCCCCTGTTTGAAATATTTTGGTGGTTCTCTTCTCATTCAGGAAAAAGTTGAAAGTCTTTAATGTGATTTAAGTGATTGGTTCCTGTGGCTTCATCTTTCTTCAGCTTCTTCGGGTGGGTGGGGAACTTAGTGGTTAGACAATCATATACTTTACATAGGGTTTCCCGCTATATTTCTAATACCCCAACTGGCACCACACATAGTTATCATAATGTTATTGACTATATTTCCTAAGCTTTACTTACTTACCTGTGACTATTTTGTAGCTACCAATTTGTGCTTCTTAGTCCCTTCACCTCTTTCACCCAGTGCCGCGACCTTCGCCCCACCCTCTGGCAACCACCAGTTCTTTCTCTGTGTCTGTGAGTCTATCTCACTTTTGGTTGTTCATTTATATTGTTCTTTAGATTCCACATATGAGTGAAATCATATGGTTTTTCTATCTTTCTTTGACTGACTTATTTCATTTAGCATAAAATCCTCTAGGTTGATCCAGGTTGTCACAAATGGTAAGAGTTCATTCTTTTTTGTGGCCACGATCTATTTTTAATCTTTTGAGGAAACTCCATTATGTTTTCCATAGTGGCTGCACCAATCTGCATTCCCACCAACAGTGCACTAGGGTTCTCTTTTTGCCACATCCTTGCCAAAACTTGTCATTTGTGGATTTAATGGTGATAACCATTCTAACAGGTGTGAGGTGATATCTTGTGGTTTTAATTTGCCTTTCTCTGACAATTAGTGACATTGAGCATCTTTTCATATGTCTATTAGCCATCTGTATTTCCTTTTTGGAAAAGTGTGTATTTAGAAGTGCCCATTTTTTAATTGAATTTTTGGGGGTTCTTTTGATTTTTATAAATTTTGGATGTTAATCCCTTATCAGATGTATCATTGGCAAATATATTCGTTTATTTAGTACATTGTCTCTTCGTTTTTTGTTTTCTGATGGCTGCCATAGCTGTTCATGAACTTTTCAGTTTGATATAATCCCATTCTCTTCAACCTCCTCCTGAACTCTTTGCTTCAGTTCTTATAACTATTAATGCTCCTTATTTAAATATGGCATGTTTTTCCCTTCCACCAGAGCTTTACCCCTTCTCTATTCAAGTCCTTCTCAAAGGATTCTTCAAAGATTATCAAGTGTGATCTCGTGTCTAATGCTTCTCCAGTGTTGTGTCTCTAGCTAAACCTGATATTGCTGCTGTGATTTCTTAATAGTGACCCTTGAAACAAGTGTGTATACAGGTTATGTGGGACTTGAATATTGTATTCTTTAAGTATTTATCTTTTTTAAAGTATAAGAATCATGAATAGACAATTAGATATAAATGTAAATATTATTTAGAACAAGAAGAGAAATCACAATGAATGCAATGGTGCCTTGAAGATTCGGGCATCTTTCTTCTAAGATCTTTTTAGACCAGACACTCACCTCAAAATGCTTTCTGACAGCAACCTGGTTTCCCCTCCCCGCTCACAACACCACAACTCCCACCCCTAACCAGCACTTAGAGTAGTCCATGCTTGGGAGTGGCTCTGAACTCTTAACTTCATGACAAATTTGTTTCCACCTCAAGCTTTGGTATTTTTAAATAGTTTTAACTGTCCCAGCTAATGCAAATGTACATTTGCTTTTTTAGCTGTAATTCTCACTAAGCTTGGGAAATTAAGAAATATGGGCATATACAATAGCAAAATATTTCTTAATGTCCTTTTCTGAGATATTCAGTAAATTAACCAGGAAATGATGTACTCTGTGTGACATCACAGCTCTATCTTTATTTTCTAGTATCTTCTAAGTCAGCGGTTCCCAAATCTGGCTACAAACAAGAATCTTCCGGAAATCTCTTTGCGAATATAAATAATTGGTTTTCAATTCTAAACCTGAGTGAGAATCTCCCCCACACAGTGAGGCCAAAAATCTGTATTTTTAATGAAATTTGCTGGCGATTCTTACATGGTCAGTTTAGCACCAATCTAAGACTGGCATTTGGAAACAGCTGGTCTCAAGAACTAAAGAAGCTGGGTTGTAGGCCTGACTCATTAAAATACAAATAGTCTTAATCAGTGGATTTAATTTTCTTCAAACACTTTCATAATATAGAAAATCAGTTTTTCTAGGAAACTAAATGACCTATTGCAGATTCCCAGAACTACCACATTAGAACAGCCAACTTACTCTGAAATCTTAATAATTATTAACAAGAAAGAGGTAAAAAACACCACGCACTGGCCCATAGTTTTAAAAAAAGACTTTGGAGTATCATCAGTTTTCACCCTGTGAAGTTACAACATGCATTTCGCACATGATTACCCTATCCAGTACACAAATAACTAATGTACATTGAAATCCAGAAAAAATTAAATGTATCTTAGTAATTCCATGAATTAAAAAACAGTACCAGGCAGGTTACAAGCCTGTAAATTTCACTCTTGATTTAGTTACACATGTGTTTATTATTCTCTCCCCAGACACATGCACCATTTCACTCTCACAGAACTCGTTTTTCCCGAAGGTGAGTAGTTGGTTTCCAAAGTGTGTGCGCACGGGCCATGTTCGGTGTGTGACTGCATCATTAGCACTCTCCTTTCATGAGATCCCAGAATATCTCTCTATGTGGTTTTTAGTTAATTTTTTTCTATAAAACCTTTGTAATAATATTTTCAAAAGAACTGCTGTAGTATTTTCTGTGTGGGATGGGAAGATTTTGGAGACCTTGCCTTCTAAATCAATCTTAGAAAACAATTTCCACATGTCGTGTTCTATTGTTTTGTAAGTAGTGAGAAGAAAGAAAATTTAAATGTGAGAAGGAAGAACAAAGCAGTCTTTTTATTCTCCTTTGAGTTTAAGATTTGAAAATTTACTTGGTATTTTCTTCCAAAGAGAAATGAGTTGCAATAGGTTTTGTCTTAAGAATAATGACTTTATTGTTTTTACAAAAATAATATATATTCATTATTTTTAAAGTTCAAGCAATACAGAAAATAACCAAGAAGAGAGAGACAAATAACAAAATTATACTACCCAGAAACGATAGCTCTCTGTGCAAATATACAGAGAGGAAGATGGATAGTTGGATGGGTAGAAGGAAGGAAGGAAGAAAAAGCATTTTATTATCCCAGTCCCTGAAATAGTGTCTGGCTTATACCAGGTGATGAATAAAAAAATAAAGTGAATAAATTACATTGTATCTTTTTTTTCAGGAGCCATTCTGCCCAGATTAGAATCTCATTTCTACCACATAGTATCTCTTTGGCATTGAAAAAGGTACTTAAAAACTCTGTACTCAGTTATCTCATTTATAAAATAGGGATAATAATAATAATCACATCAAAGACATTCTTAGGTGAAATTAGGTTGTGTGTATGTGTGTTTGTGCACACGCGCAGGTGCAGTGGTGAAACGTACAATGCCTACTAGTAGAATCTGGTGCCCCTTCTGAGATTCATGTTAAAGGGCCAGCAGTTTTACCCATCATTGCTTCTGTCAACACAGTGCAAATGGAAAATAAAGCCTTAGTATTATTATGAAAATAGTTTTGACAATATAAATCCCCTTATTTTGAGAAGCAATGCTTCAGATCACCTCTTGCCAAAATGGAGTCTACATGCCAGAATTTTTGGATATTTTCAAGTCATCTTCTTCCTGCACAACTGCGTATGGAAGTGGGTGAATCTTTCATTTCTTTCTGAAGCACTGCTTTTAGAAGACCATGCATGAAGCTGAGTGCTCTATTTGGTAGCTGACTGGATCCATGGCTGACCTTTTTTTCTTCTTCATTTTATTACTGAATGAGAGAGATTATGTGGTTGAACTATATTCTACCACCTTAATCCATAAGTGTGTTTGGGTTTTTGAATTAATTAAAAATTGCTGACGGCCTTTTTTTTATTACTATTAAGTTTGGGATTTTTCCTCCATTGAATGAGATTTTGTACTTAGGGGAATAGAAGCAGAATGGCTGCTATGGGACAAGAAACTCCCTTAGAATTGTGGGCAAAGCTGGGACAGTTAGGTCTGAATGAGAAGTTGGAGGGTCAGAGGTGAGGTTACTGATCAGTGAACCTGAGAAGCCAAGTATGTCTAGCCCCCAAAGCAGAAATATGAAGGGGGAATTTGTGTAGACGTCTATGGAAAAGTGTTGCCTCTGAAGAAACCCCAACCTCTGTGGGTCCAGAGCCAAGCATCTGGGTGTAGGTCAAGGTCCACAATACCAGCAGTCAGGAAGCAAAGCTAGATGCAGAGCTGAGAGGGAGATGAGAAGACGTCACCTGCCAGGTGCCTCCTCTTCTGTCTCTGAATTTGCCTGTGGAAAGAGTTTCGGATAGTTATGGCCACTGACTTGTTTCCACCTTTTAAATATTGAGCAAGTCCCTGTCCTGATCGGTTCTAACCAGGAACCATACAAGGAAGGGGATTCTGAAGAATGTATTTGCCAGCTTGGCTATACTCACTAAAAACCACCAGTTTCTAATGGCATGTATTGTCTTTTCTAAAAGGTATAAATATTAGGCTTATCAAATAATTTTCTAGATAAAAAATATAAATGAAATATAGGGAATTTTGCCTCTACTTTGCAGAAAACTAATTTTGAAAAAAATTAGGAGAAAATTTCATTAATTTACATAGCTCATAATCCATATGAGCTATATAGTTAAATAATTCATTTTTTCAAAGAGGATTAAAATTCTTAAAATTATAGTCACATGGAAGTTATCCTTAGTTTTCTATAACCTAATATGTTTGGCGCATATTCTTCAGATGGTATTTTAATTGTGAAAATTAAGCAGCAATGTGTTGTTTTTATAGTCAGGAAAATTTAACTATATTATGCACACACATATAATACATACACAAGCTCACATATACTCATATTGCAAGATTCTATGTAGTCTATTACTTATATATGTGTTCAATTAATGTTTTCTATGATTAAAGATTTAAATTAGAACTATAAGCATCATTGAATTCTCCTTACAGGTTTTCTCAACATTGGTTATAAACTGCTTCACTTTTTTCTTGTTTTTCATATTCCTACCACAAACATTTTCATTGTACAGAGTACATGGTTGTTTAGATTTCATATATTTTGAAAGCATAACAACTGTTCATCAGCAACAATACTTCATTGATTAAAAAGGAATTGCTTGCAGATTTCCAGTCAAGATGGCGGCATAGGCAGACATGGCTCACCTCCTCCCACAACCACATCAAAATTACAACTGAAATATAGAACAGCCATCACTCAGAACCATCAGAAGTCAAGTTGATGAAGTCTGACAGCTATGGAATTAAAAAAAAACACATCCATTCATATTGGTAGGAGAGGAAAAGACACAGAATGGGCTGATCCCTCACCCATATGTGGTGGATAAAAATTCAGGAGGGATATCCCAGGAACAAGGAGTCCCAGCCCCATACCAGGTCCCCTAGCCCAGGGTTTCAATGCCAAGAAGGTAAGTCCCCATAACTTCTGTCTGCAAGAACTAGTGGGGATTGAGTTGATAGAAGAAACTTCTGGAGTCCCAAGTAGTTCCCCTTAAAGAACTCACACATGATCTCACTCAGACTTATTCCCTCTGAGCTCCAACACCAGGGTAGCAGCTGGAAAGGCACCAGTTGCATAAAGGAACTAAAGAGTCTGACATCAAGGCAGGAGTTAGGGGACAGTTTTCTCCCAGACAGAAAGATGGGCAGAGACAATTGTCCCTTTTCTGAGCCCTCCCCCAACAGAGCCACAGAGCTGGCAGGCAGGTGCCATATCTGAGACTCCATCAAGCTGGCTAACACTGTTTGCCCTGCCCTGGAGATCACCTGAGACTTTACCCCACTCAACTTATGGGCCCACATAAGCTCCTTTTCCATAAAAATGGTTGGTTTTAGCTCATTCTTCCTAACTTCCTAAAACACTCCCAAACAAGCAACAGCAGGCCTCAGTGAGCCCTGGGCCCAGCACTAGCAGCAGCCAGTCTAGATTCATAGCTTGTCTTTGCCTGGGAATCTCCAAACCCAGCACAAGTAGCAGATATCTGAGATTGCTTTATAGCTCAGGCAGGGTGGCTCTAGGCAAAACACTCAGGGCTGATCTTGCCTTGCATCCCCTGGGAAACCCAAGAGCCTGTGTACTCAGTGGGCAGCTACAGACCATATCAGAACACCACCACTCTGTCCCTGCATAGCTGATCCTCTATGAAGGGCAGAGGGTGGTGGTCAGTGGTTCCTGCCAATCCTTGAAGCTTACTGGCCTGGGTAAATCCCTCAAATTGACATGCCAGCAGCAATCAAGGCTCAACCACAAGAGGAGGGTGTACTCAGCCCACACAAAGGGTGCACCTCAAGTACCCAGCTTGTGTGATAGAGGAGGCTGTGCCACTGGACCCTACAGGACACCTATTAGACCACGGTACCAAGACACAGAGTAAAAGCAGCTTTATCTAATATGTAGAAACAAACAAAGGGAGGCTGCCAAAATGAACAGATAAAGAAACATGGCCCAGATGAAAGAACAGATTAAAACTCCAGAAAAAGAACTAAGCAAAATGGAGATAAGCAACCTATCAGATGCAGAGTTCAAAACACTGGTTATAAGGATGCTCAAGGAACTTAGTGAAGAACTCAATGGCAT
>PVJI01016295.1:0-38581 GCA_004026765.1 Micronycteris hirsuta
AAAAAAAAAAAGTCTCTAGGTCTTAATTCAGAAGACTGGGGCAGAACATTCCTGGCAGATGGGCCTCAGTGTTTATCATTCCCCTTGGATTCCAAGCCTGCTTGCCTTCAGGAAAAAGTGTACGTCCTTTCTGCTCACTCTGGGTTGTGTTAGCTTGGTAGTGAGATCTGCATATGCCCATGGTTAGTAGGCACTCTATAAAGTTGTTTTAACTTTGCAATTCAAATAAAGGAATGATTCCACATTGCATGAAAGTGTGGTCATGCAATAAAAATAATAAAATCCCTAAGTGTTGGAAGTTGGCCTATGCCTTACCTGTCTCGTTAATGACTGGCAAGCCCTGAGTTTAAGAGAGAACCATACTGTTTCTGTGGCAGACAGACACCAATAGCCACACAAACCTGTTCATCACTCAGTGCCTTTCCTGATGCCCGATTCTCTCAGAGCACCTTAATTCTGTGGCCTCAGCATTACATCAACTCTCTCTCTGATTCATGTCCTGTTTCTTCTAACTTTCTAACTACATATTCCACCCGTTTTTTTTTTTTCAAAACTCAAAGTGCTGCTTGCTACTTTATTGGAAGACAAAATTTCACAATATCAGGACCATAAATCCATATTCGTAGTGCTCCTATCTCTAAAATAGCTTAGCTTTCAAGTACCTGCCAAGTAGAAACTTGTTCACATGGTTCAAAAATTTGCCGGGGAAGTTTCCCAACACTTTTCTGTCCTAGACAGTGGGCCAGGTATCGTCCCACAGTGAAAAAGTGAAACGTGAGTGCTGTCCATGGTGCTGACCTCAAAGCCCTATTACAATTCTACATGTGGTTCTGGTTGATGTCAGTTCACTCCCAAGCCTTCCAACTACCAGGAATAAGCTGATAGCAAATCTGTAACTCTTGCCCTGACCTAAGCTCCATACTAATATTCTATCTGCTTTCTGCATGTGTCTATTTGGAGAGCAACTAAAATTCAACATGCCCCAAGCTTGCTTTCACTTGTTCAATAAATGTTTACCTATGCCTGTTGGGAATAAGAAGGTGAACATAAATGGAGCATTAAATTTGAACAAGTCCCTGACCTCATGCAGTCATATGGGGAGATCTATAACTAAACAACTAATTACCAAAAATGATAAACGCTATATTAGAAGGAGCAAAGTTACTGTAAAAACAAAATAATTTTACTGAGGCCAGTGCAGGGCAAGCGATACCTACAAACTTTCCTGGAGTAAATTACCTGTTAGTTAAAATCCATAGGATAAACTGGATTTACCCAGAGAAAAATTTTCATAAAGTGAGAGTCTATCTCTAATCTACCCCCCTAAGCCTCAGTACCCCACTCAGTGTCTGACCTCATAGGCATTCAGTAAATCTTAGCATAAAAAATGCTGACTGGTGTGGCTCAGTGGGTTTGGCATTGTTCCACAAAGCAAAAGGTCACTGGTCCGATTCCTGGGCAGGGCACATGCCTGGGTTCAAGGACTATTCAAGAGGCAACTAATTGATGTTTCTCTCTCACATCAATGTTTCTCTCCCTCCCTCCCTTCCTTTTCCTCTCTCTAGCAAATAAATAAAATATGTTTAAAAATTCTTAGCATAATGGATAGAAGTAATTTTATATCACTACCTTTTCTAAAAATTACTAACATGGTATAAAGGATTGTGAGACAGGTCTTTCTAGTAAATGCACATGTGTGCACAGACACAGACACACAATTTAAAACATGTACTTTGGAAAACTAACTCTAAGTCATCAGAGCTTTAATATAAGGTAAAAATGTTTTTTCTCTCTCTTACTTCCTTATCACCTTTTAATTCTATTTCTATCTGAGACTACCTCACTCGATTTTGTTTACCATTCTGAGATATTTCCAGAAGTTATGATCCTAAAGGACAGAGACAACTTTTATAACTGCCATGATATGTGCCATGCCTGCTTTTTAATTGTATTTTTAAAAATATCTTTCTTTTGCTTAAAAATGCTCAAATGTAGACTACTAAGATAAGCTAGCACTGAGACAAGAAGATCTTTGATTTTAGTATTCTTAAATATAAAACTATTTCTTTCTCTAAGGTTCTCAAAGCAATTCTCCTAAATATATAATTCTAGTTGGCTTAAGACCAATGGTCTTTGATGAATTTGTATTGCATCATGAAATTCCTGGTGATCCATGAAAACTGACCCTCCCAGTTTCTGGTGCTAAATTGAGATGCTATGCTCCTCACCCAGGAAGCAGTCCTCAGACTGGATTTGCATAATTCCCCTAGATCACTCCAGAAGGAATACTCAACCCTGTTGGCACTTTTCTCTTGTTTTTCTAGACATTTTACTAAAACATGATATCCCTTCCTGGTTGAGGTTACCAGCCCTGAAGGTATTAAGTGTCTATTTCCACTTTCAGACATTTTTATCAGAGAGTCAGGTGTGCCTCAGTGCTATGAATGTAAGAGGTGTTCAATTAAAGTTTCTAGAAGGCATTTTAGCTAACATTTTGGAGTGCTTATTATGTGCCAGATAGTACTGTTAATGCTTTACAAAGTGTATCAGTTAGGGTTCAATGAGAGAAACAGAACCAGTGGGAGATATATGGTAAGAGATTCATTGTGAGGAATTGCCTGCATGATTGTGAGGTTTGGCTAGGCAAGTCTGAAACCTGGAGGGTGGGCCAGGCCTTCAGGAAGGGCAGGCTGGAGCTCTTCATTGGGCAGGGGCTGAAATGCACAGATGAAGTTTCTTTTTCTTCGGGGAAGCCTCAGTTGTACTCTTAAGGCCTTTCAGCTGATTCAATCAGCTTATCTAGGATAAGTTTGCTTAGTTAAAGCCAGCTGATTGTGGACTTGAAACACATCTACAAAGTACCTTCACTGTAACCCTAGAATAGTGTGTGTTTGGGTACTCAGGGACTGTAACCTGGCCCAACTGGCACATCAAAGACGCCACCACCCATGGGTAATATCATTTCCTCCTAACCACAACTCCGTAAAGTTTTTATATCATATTTATTTACAAATTGGAAAGGTGAGGCTTGAAAAGGTTAACTTAATCCAGATCACAAAAGTATTAAGTGCAATAGCCATTTCTCCTTTTTTTGCTTTATTTATTCATTATTTTTATTTTTCCCATTATAGTTTACATTTGATATTATTTTGTATTAGTTTCCAGTGTACAGCATCTTGACTAGGCAATAATAGACTTTACAAAATGTTCCTCTTGATATTTCCAGTACCCACCTGGCACCATACATAATTATTACAATATTATTAACTGTATTTCCTATGCTGTACTTTATGTCCCCATGACACAAAACTATTATTAAGTGCCATTTCTTGAACTCACAAGTCTGGTTTCATGGTTTAGACAAATGAATAAATTCTTATAATTCTATTTCCCTAAATCTGTACAAAAGGATTGATATCGGTGTTTTGCATATCTCTTTTAAAAGTTACCACCATATTTAAAGTTTATGAGACTGGAATATTCAACATGACCTTCTGGATAGTTTTTTGGTGCAAAAGAAGAATGCAGGATATTGGGGAATCCCAAATGTTAGTCCTTTCTCATATACAATTGCTGTTCTTAAATAAGCAGTTTATGTTGGAGACAGTTGCGCTCTTGATTACCTATAATGGAATAGATGCTTCACTTTTTACTGAGGATTTAGGGAAGTTGGAAATTGGTTCTATAAGCATTATTTTTCTAAATTATATCACTTTTAAGGAGAAATATATTACTTAACCAGAGTATTAAGAATAAGATGCAGATACCCTCCGAGCTAAAGAACATTAGGCTATTTTAGGCGCATTTTAAATAACATAAATTGGAATTTGACTGGTTTTTTAGCAAAAAATAAAATTTCTGAAGGGAAAAAGTATTCAGACACTGAATATTCTGGGGCATCATAATATCATGGTGTCTGAATAAGAGGCAAGAATTCATGGTTTTGCTCCCTCCTCTAATTCGAGTAAGTCCTTGAGCAAGCAACCTAATCTTTCAAGGTATCAGCTTCCTTTTCTACAATGTAAGAGGCTTTCAAAATATGATTCCTTACATCCTTTATACTGTCCTAGAACATTAAAATGTCTACAATTTCAACTATAAGTAGAAGCTATTTTAGTACCAAAGAGTAAAAAGCCATTCTTCTGGGAACTATTTAATGTTTGTATGCCAACTCATAGGAGGTTACACTGATAAGACCTTTGGTTTTAATCCTCATATCTTTAGGCTATCACCAAATTTCATTAGTGCTGTGTTGAAGTTCATTTCCAGGACTATAGTACTTAATGTGTGAGCTGATGGTGCTGAACTGGAGCCTCAATAACAGACACGGTGGACAGCGACTTCCCCTCCCAGCTCCCTCAAGCTTTCAGAAGCCAAGCTGACAGAGAACTAGGTTTCCCTCATTCTCTAGAGGTGGTGCAGACACAAAAATGGCGTACAGGCCCCCAAATAAGTCCAGAGTGCCCAGGACTCAACGCCATACGAAGTGATAGCACGCCTCATTTCTAAACAGCCTGTCAGCCCCTCCTAACCAATGACATCTCTGTGAGACAGATATCCCAATATTATTGCCAGAGAACAGTATCCAAAAGAGAGCGATGCCCTTCAGTCATTCACGTGATGGGAAACCGAGAAAACACATGTTCTGCCTCAAGTCACATGCATGTGGATTGCAGACTGAGAAGCAGAACTCCATGACCTGACTTCCAAACCCATCTCTGATCACAAAAAAAACAGAGATATCCCAGCATGCTCCAGTCAAGAAGGCAGGTCATGCCCAATCTGTTCTTCTCTTTCTGCACGTGTAAGACATAAAATAAAAAAGCCTGACATCCTTAATGAATGAGAAATAGTTTCTATGCGGTTAAAGGCTCGCACCCTGGAGCTGAGTTTGTGTCCTGGCCCTGCCCCTTGCTAGCAGGGTGGCTTCGGGGTACGTTGTCAACCTGAACTTCAATGCCATGAAGGTGGACAAAACAGCGGACATTTAGTGTTTCTCATTTAAGGAAGCGAGTGTTGTTCCATAACTACTAGATGCAGGTCTGAGCTGCTTTTGTTCATCTGAAATGTGAGGATAATAACGAAACTTACCTCATAGAATTGTGAGAATTAAATAATTCACAGATGCCTCACGCACCGTAAAGTGCTCAGCAAAGGTTACCTATATGCAAGGATTGGTTCACACTTCTATTTTAGTGTCTGATGTTTTGCCGTTGATCAAAATTTTTGTTTCATTTGGTTTTAAGGCAATGAATGCATAGCAGGTCCTTGAATAATGTCCCTTTTTGTAATGTAGATGAGATGCCACAGGAATTCAATTGTTGTTTATATCAATTAGCCTACAGTAAAATTGGTTGTGTCACCTGTCCCTTCACTGCAGATCCAAGGACCCATCCACACTGTTAAGTGAGGACTCCCCGTAAACCCTCAGGGTTTAGGCGTGACACCACCCTACACAACGGACTCTTAGTGCTGTTTGGAGTTCATCATGCTATGCATTTCCTTAAATGCTCTTACTCAAAGTATCTTCATCCCAATCTATTTTTCACAGACCGTTCGGGTGCTGTTGCTTTGCTTTCAGATGTTGGTTATCCTCCGTGGAAATCTGTGGTTCTTATCTCAGACTAAGTGGGCAACTCACACTTTGGACGGAATGTGGAAAACACCAAAGAACTGAAGTGGGTGGGTCGCTAGATACTCTCATTCAAATACTACAGCGTGAAGTATTAGTATGGAAGTCACGCATTATATTTATTTGTTTATAGCAAGGAAAAACCATTGGGGTTTTTGTAAAGGGGGGAGGAAAGCTTTGTCATTTAAAGTCAGATCTACTTCATTTAATTGGCATAATTTTGAAGAGAACCCTCTGCCAGAGTAAATGTCTGCACCTGGGGCAGGAGTGAGGGGTGTTGGAACCATTTCAGAATCTTACTCCACATCTTAACCCTGATCCTCCAAGGCTGTTGGGGGCCACTTATCCCCTCTGAAAACAACTGGGACGCCGTCGCTCGCGGTGGTGTCACCAGTCTATACGTGTTGAGGATTGCTGTGGCTTCTCTTGCGTGGAGAACTCGGAGCACCTTGGTTAGTAGAAGGAAACTCGAAGCGGCCGCAGAGGCAGAGCAGGACCTGCCTTTTGCCCTCTTCCGACCCCTCCTCTCCCCAGCGGCGGTGGCGGCTGCTGCCACCGCTGCTGCCGCTGCCGAGCTGGTCACCTGCGCGCCTGCGGAGCTGCCGGGCTGCGGCCTCTGCGGCGGCCTGTCGGAGTGCGAGGAGGGGGCGGCGAGCAACGAGATATCCATAGTAACACAGGATGCGCCGGGCGCCAGGCGGGAGCGAGTGCGGGAGGAGGAAGCCCCCGCGCGTCCGCAGCCCGCGGTGCTAGGCGCCCCACAGCCCCCGCGCACCGTGCCCGGGCCGGCGACGCTCTCTCAGCAGCCATCCGACTGAGTGGTAAGCCCTCCCGGGCAACTGCGCCGACACCTCCCACCCTCCCCCGCCGCCCGCCCCTGGGAAGCAGCGGCAGAACAATGGAGAGCGCCGCCAGCAGCCCTGGAGACGGCGGACGGGGGTGGACGCGCCGCTGCCTCTGCCTCTGCCGCTGGCGCCGCCGCCTGCGCTGGCGCGCGCTGCGTGGGGCCGGACGCGGGCGAGGGCGCGCGGAGGGGCGGGCGGGGGAGCGCGGCGGGGGGCGCGCGCGAGGCGGGGAGCTCGCGGGGAGAGCCCGGCGCTCGGCGCAGCGCGGCGCGTCCAGGCTTGGCGCCTCTCCCGCCCCTGCGCGGCGCGCTCGCCCTCGCCTAGTCGCTCGCAGCTGCTGGGGCGCCCAGAAAGATGCTCAGAGGCAACGGCTAGGGGAGCGGAGGTTCCAGCCACATGTCCGCGTCCTCGGGGGCCGGATCCCGCCAGCCCTCGCGGACCCCGGCTCGCAGCCAGCCCGCGGCCGCCGCCGTCGCTAGTGCCGAGCGGTTCGGGTGAGTAGCGGCGCGGCTGCTGTGGACGCAGGGCACGGCTTCCCTCACGGTCCACGGCCCCGGCTCGCCGAGATGCGGTTGCGAGAAGTGGCGCTGCAACTGGGGCAGCGGAAAAAAAGAGGAAGCCGAGTCGGAAAATACTGGAGGCTGCGGAAAGGGTTTGTCGGGGCATTTGTTGCAACAGAGACATTTGGTCTCTACTGTGTGGGCTGCTTTTTAAAAAAAGAATAATTTATTTATTTTTTTAATGTGATTATTTGTTTCCCCTCCCTGGTCGAGTGCATTTTCCCTTTCTTTTCCTCCCCTTCGGGGTTGCAAGGAGTTTGAAGCGGCACACTGCCAGATGTCTCTCCAAATGGTTTGACTTTCATGAGTATATCTTTTTCAAAGGTCATTTGTCTTCAGCATTAGAAAGCCACGCCAACCCATGTAATTTCCAGGTGAGTTTTGAATCACCGTTCAGGAGTAGCAGGAGAGCAGACGCTGGAAGGGCTGGTGTTGAGCGTGCCCTCTCTCCTCGTATTTTTACGCATTGATTAATCGGAGGGGGAGTGGGCATGGACTTCCCGGCGCTTCGCCTTGAGCAGTAACAGAGCAGCCGAGACTGCAATTCGCTGCTTTCGTGAAGGTCGGGTCAGCATTTCCACTGAAATTCCAATTTCTGTGGTTGTAACTTGGGTGTAATTTTACTCCAGGCTAAAACTTGCTAAAGCCAAACGAGGTCTTGTTTTTATAAGGATGCTGCCACCGCCGCGGGTTTATTATTTTTTTATTATTATTTGATTTGTTTTCCTCCAGGAAAACTAGCCGCCTGTAATGACGAGCCCCTGAAACAAATGGGCCGTTCACTTGAAGGCTGTGCATTTTCAGAGACTGGCCAGGAAGCCTAGTCCTCGCTGCGGTTACCATTGCTCCTGTAGGAGCGGCGACGATGTTAGTTTTAGAAGGCTAAAGATTCGGTCCCCTTGCTGCGTCTGTGCACCTAACGTGTTGTGTTGGTAGGCTGGGGGCGTATGAACTTCGGGGACCTTAAGGGGGCTTAGACACTTAGGAGATTAGTATGCTTGCTCTGGGGAGTCTTTTATCCCGAAAGACAGAGAACGAAAGGAAACAGTGCTGGAAGGGCAACGTGAGGAATTTAGGTACAACTTTAGACTTTTCTGAACATTGGCATGTTTCCAAGGGAGTCTGTAATTCTCCTGTTTGGGACTCTTATGATAGGATAGATTCATGTAGAAGTTCAGAGCCGGCTTGGAGCTGCAACGAAGATTAGAAAACCTCTCCGAGGTTCCTTCAAACCTGTGTGCTTTGTGCTCTGCAGATGTGCTTGGGCAAGAAGGTGCCGGTGGTGTCAGGGTGATTTGAGTCCGCAGCGTTCATGGCTCTGTGACAACGTAGGGTACAATGACCGGTGCTGGCGTTGTCCCACCGTGAAGCCTTCCCCGAAGTGTTCTGTTCTGTCGGCCTGTCCGTGCCGGGTAGTGCTTGGTGTGATGGCAGCGACCGCCCCCCCGCCCCCCGGACTCAGATGGGGGACGGAGGAGTAAGTGGTCCAAACAAGATTAAAACACAGACACACTGCCTGGGGCGCTTGTGACAGTGTCATCAAATACATGGTTGCAAATCTTCTTTTAAACTTCAGGATGGCGGGGCGGGGAATGTGATGCCGGTGAAGGCAGTGAAGAGGCAGCAGGGCCGTGTCCAGGGGCCGGAACTTTGCCCTGCAGTGGCTGATCACCACAACTTGATTTGACTGCACTGGAGTCGCTCTACTATATTTGTTTCTTAATCAGTGACGACGGCGTGACTGTAGGTCCCTGTGGCAGGAACAAGAGACTCTCTATTGTTAAGGCCCTGCTGAGGGGGACCAGAGCGAGCAAAGTGTTTTGCCTCTACTTGAAGATAAAGCCACTGATAAAATAATTTTGAAATATAGATCCAGCAGGCTACAATAGTTAATAAGATATTTGGGGGCAATGCATGTGTGTAAGTGCATCGATTTGTCAGCAATTTAAAACGATCATCGCTGAGTAGTTATTAACAACCTAAAAGTTTTCAGGTTGAATCAAATTTGTATACAGGTATTGCATTCTGATGCGTGCATTGTCTGTTGATTGACCATGTACAGTACAGTGGTCTGACTTGTTACGGAATCGCTTTCTTTAAAAGAGCGGTGTCTGTTTGAAGTGATGGTGCACATTCTAAACAGGGTGTCCATCAGGAGGCCGTCGGTCCTGCAGGAAGGGTACTCCCAGCAGCCATTGGCGAAGTTATTCGTTTCTGATGTGTTTTCAGAGAGATGTCTTCCAGTTTACCAGCTAGTCACTCCCGTGGCGCCACTCGCGGAATGAGCATCTCCCAGCGCCATGTGTTTTGAAGCGGGCCTCCCTTTTCCCTGAATGGAAGGCAGACGTGTTCTCCAAACCTTCTGTTGAAATACGTGCTCTGGCTGCGTCAGTGTGTCCAGCACTGGCACCGTCTGGAGAAGCACTGGGTGGGGTGACTGATGTCCCTGTTCTGACCAGATGCTGGTGTCCACACAGGTCACAGGGATGCCCATCAAGCCAGTTAATGTCCCAGGAGGAAAGAACAATTAGCGACATTAATTAGGAGAGCTGCTTGATTAACGTCACTAATAGCCATGCGTAAAATATTTGTATTTCCATAGATATGTTTGATTTTTACACATTTTTATTTATAGTAGTAACTCAGACTTGATTAGCATTTCCAGATACCAATACCAGTAATCAAAGTAGGTCTTCTGTGGGCCACTAGTAATGAACAGAAGTATAGGCGGAACCCAGATTTATCCATTGGTTACTTATGTTTTTCCTTCCATGGACAAAAGCTTTCCATGAACAAAGCATACATGTTTGCCACCAAATTTAATAGGAGAGTATATCAACAAGCCTTAGAAAAATGGTTGTATGCGTATTTCCTTGCGTGAAAGATTTATTAGTTATGAAGTCTTTGCTCTTGTATTAATATTTGATTTCTTTAAAATGATTGTTTTCAAAATGCAGTACTGTCAATATATTTAATAATGTGCATGAAAAAGAACATTTACAGGAGTGCATTTATCTTCCCACATAACTGTCAATAATGCATTGTTCCAGAAATCTATTTTTATGTAGATGTAATTTTCCTGTAAAAATTAACCTTTCTTACAAATCTAGCATGAGATGAAAGCCATGCTTGTTCATCTGATTTTTGCTTTCTCTTTCTGGAATCATGAAATGGTTTTTTTTAGAAGTCATATATGATTAAGCTGAATCATATTTTTTCTTTAAAAAATGTGAGAATGTATTAGCCTGTTTAGATGAAAATCCAAGATTAATTTCCTAAAAAAAAATTATGGTTAGTCAGTATCTCTCAATTCCGGTATTTACAGAGCAAAGACTTCTTGGTAGTTTTCTTAGATGGCAACAGGAAGATCAAAACAAGACTTGAATTGCAAGAAGCAAAAATGCATGTTCTGATCTCCTCTGTTATTCTACTTTATAGTGTGTTTTCATGTCAATCTCAAAACAGAATTGCTCTATAAATGGCTATAACAGATGCATTTTATAACGGGGCTTGGATTTAATGTAACTAAACTGAAATGACTAACTTCCCAGGACTAACCACAAGGACTTGCTCTGGAAAATCAATGACTGCACTGAGATTTTCCTGGACACCCATGTTTGCCGTGTTTTAGCTCCTTTGTCACAGCAGACAGTCGCCTTTGAAGTGCACGGAAGACTTTGTTGGAATCACTGGCACCTCCAGCATAATCACAGGGTTGCTTGACCATCTGTTTAAATGATGCTCAGCTCTGTAGCTCGAATAACATTGGTCAGGGCCATGTTCAAACCAAGACGCTTGGCAAAAGAAAATTATATTTTAAGACTATTTGAGCCTCCTGTCATTTTAGCACATTTCAGTTAGAATCATGTTTTGGTAACCATAAGTTTTATGGTCTGTTTTTGGTTTTAAGGCTTGAAAGCAATTTGCACATATTTGTAACTGCAACAGGTGGTATGTTTTGTGTTGTGTAATGTTCGTAAAAGTTTCATTTCCCTATGTTTAGAAACCATGACCATGTTGTAGTTATTTTTCTAGAAATATAAAATGTGACTGTAAAAATAAGCTGCTTCTCTTTATCTTCATGATTCATTTCTCCAGAAAGACTTGCAGGCCATATGCAGTATCTCTTGGCTCTTAATACATTTTTTTCTGTCTTAACTGTCAACTTAGTGTAAAAATAATTGGTTCAAATTGTTTTCTTGTAGTAAAGCTTTCCCTCCGGAAGGAAAGGTCTGGTATAGCCTCCTAAATATCTCCCAAGGGTTGGTTCGTACTCCTGATATGAATGATGCTATTTATTTCACCCTACTGGTAGATTAGTCATAAAAACTCATGGCAAGCCAAATTTGGGACAGAGCTTCAAATTAGAAAGATAGAGCCCCTCCCAAGTTTCAATATTATTTACACACTGGCTCTTCCTCCTTTTACCCGCCCAGAGCCACTCCAGTTGGGAAGCAAGCTGTCTCAGAAGATGCAGTTCCCTACTAACTAGCAGGAGAGTTTCTTCTTCCCCACCTTCAAGTCCTGAGCACTCATCACTGACTTTTTCTCTCCTCTGTGCACTGCTCTTAACTCAGGTATCTTTCACACCACACGTCCTCTTTAACCCTTTCCTTAGTCCCCTCGCTCCTCATACCTCCAGAAAAATAGCTGTGCTCTTTTCTTTTTTACATTTTTGATACACTGAGCCAAGTCATGACTGATAAGTATCCAGGATGGTACTAGTGATATGTCTGTTGTCAAAAGAGTAGAAAGCCATCAATTTTAAAGTGAGGTTTTATGTAATAATAAAAAAACCAGGACCAGAAAGCTCTACAGCCCTTACAATGCTCTGAAGTCCTCTTCAGAATACCCGTGAACATCTCCACCAATATGAAAGATAAATAATCATTGTTCATATTTAAATACATTAGGTTATTCTTTTCAATTGTCTATATCATGCTGCTGATGATTCCTCAGGTTGATTTTCTAGTATTTTTGTTGCATATGTACAGAATTTTAGCCTCTTATGGACCTAGTAGACTTTTGTGAGCTAATCTTGATATTTAACAATTATTTCTATGGCTTATTTGAAAGAATGTGCACTTTGAATTCTAAACACCTGACCTAAAAGACAGCTTTGCAAACACAGCCCTTATCTGAAGCTGAGAAACCATCTCTGAGTGTGCTTATTCCCTGGAGAAGCGTTTATTCAGCGTCTGCTACCTGCCTGGGGCGCCATTCTCAGGGCAGGAGATACAACAGTGAACAACACAGACGAGGCCCCTGTTTTCTAGAGCGGATACTTAGTGGGGGGAGGAGTGCCCCCAAACCAGTGAATGAACAAATGGGGAAGGTAATCTCAGATAGTGGTAAGTGCTATGAAGGCCATGCAACCGGGCGAAGTGCTTGAGAGGGTGCTGGAGGGGAAGGGCGCCACTTTTAAAAAGTCATTCAGAGAGTGTGTCCCTGAGAAGGTGCCCCTCAAACAGACCTGAATGGTGAGCAGGAGCCAGCTGTGGAGAGATAGCAGGGCAAGAGCTTCCAGGCACCGGGAAGCCCCCTGGGTAAAAGCTCTCTGGGGGACAGAGCCGCAGGTTTGGGCAGCAGAGGGAGCCATCCAGTGGGGCTGCGTCCTGACCGACTCAGGTCAGCCTTGCCAGATCCTGGCAAAGGGTTTTTATTCTGAAAGCGATGTGGGGCACGTGGAGGATTTAAAGCCGATGTACAGTAGTTCTTCCTTTGAAAAGAACACACTGGCCTCTGTGTGAAGACCGGGTGTTACTAACACGAGAACGGAAACGGGAGACCACGCAGAAGACTGTTCAAGCAGCGCAGGTGCCGAGTGGTAGTGGTCTGGCCCAGGGCAGTGGCAGCCAACGAAGCGTCCTAGTATCAGATTGCAAACAGCATTCGGGAAATTTTACAGACACAGGAAAGTACAAAGAAGAAAATCACAGCTCTCCATAGTTCTGACCATCCAAAGTAATATCTGCAAATACCTTGGCATTTCTTAAAAACATTTTCAAAGGTAATTTATTAAAACTTCAACTATTTCCCGGCTGGCGTAGCTCAGTGGATTGAGCGCGGGCTGGGAACCAGAGGGTCCCGGTTCGATTCCCAGTCGGGGCACATGCCTGGGTTGCGGGCCAGGTCCCCAGTGAGGGCCATGTGAAAGGCAACCATACATTGCTCTTTCTCCATCCCTTCTCTCTCTGAAAATAAATAAATAAAATCTTTAAAAAAAAAAAAACTTCAACTATTTATTAATCTATTACATTCAGTAGCAAAAGAGTTTAGTCGTCACTCATGTCATTCAAGGCCACAATATACAGAGTCCAGCAGAAGTGATGTCAGTGAGTGTGGTTGGTGGGGTACGTGAATGTCTCACACGAAAGGGACCGCAATTTGAACCTTGGCATTTTTAAGCAAACATAATCGCAATATTATTTTTGATATTTGTGATACTATGTGATCATCGTATATAATTCAGGCCATGCACATAATACAAATATTAAATTTTTACAATTACCCTAATTCCCCTCTGCCAGCAGTAACCGTGTTTAACACTAGGCTGTACCATTTAAGGCATCTTTCTATGCATAGACACAAAGGCGTTGATAAATGAAAGCATCAATACAAAGAAATACTTGTATAACAATGGAATTACATTGGAGATGCTGTTTTAAGTAAAAGGCATTAAAACTGGTTTTCTTCTATTTAACAGTAGGAAAAACAGAAGTAAGAAAAGCTAAGTAATTGTTGAACTTCCAACAAATGTCTCCTCACTGTGAGAGCTAGTTCCCCAAAGAGCCCCCCTTAGGGTGGGGGGAATGGGTATGAACAACGGTAAGAGGTCTGAGCAGGAGTGGGTGGAGATTTCGCGGAAGACTATACAATGGGGACTCCTTTTCAAGAAAGTGGCATATATTTTACAGATTTTATGGAAACAAGATCATATGAATGCTGCGACACCTCCCGTGGCCTGGGAAAAAGCAAATTACCCGCGTCATTGAAGGGGCTTGACGCTGAAGCTTCAATAGCTTCACCGCAAATCCACCTGAGGATTGGAACCTTTGTGTTTTTTAAATTACATATTCCAATTTTAAATGTGTTATATTGATTCTTGGCTATAAACATGTCACTTTATTGTTCATCACCGGTTCTCCACTAATAATTTTAATTAACTTACATTAATCGTGTTTATAACACTTTCTATTCTGTAATCATTATCACTAAGATTAGTTAGTATAAATTCTTCTATTAAAATAGACCCAGTGGTTTCCAGTCCTTTAGAATATCTTCTCCATTTCTGACTGAGATCTTTGATTAATCGCTTAATTGCCTAGATTTCCTTGTCCATTGTTTTCTGTTCTTATTCCAAGAAAGATTCATTCATGGCTACTGCATTTCTGAGGGCTTTTAAAAAAAAATATTTGAAGATGTCTCTCTGTTACTTTAAAATTGAACAATATCATGACTGAGTATACTATTCTTGTGTTGTGCTTTCTTTCCCTTATAATTTTGTAGCCATTACTCCATTGTTTATTATCATTCACTGTTGTGCACGCTGAGGCCTTCCTTTGCAGGTAATTTGCTTTTCCTGCCTGGATCCCAGTGAATTCCCTTTTCTACCCCATGTCTCAGTAGCATAGCTAAGTTATGCCTAGGTGTTGAATGTTCTGCTTCAAAATTTTCTGCAACATAATGTGCTCTTTAAATCTGATGATATTGTATCATATCTTTAAAGATACCTTTTATTCCATGTGTATTGTTACCTACAAAGGGACATCAATTATTCTTATTTTGGATCATCTTTGTTTCTCTTTTGTATCTGTTAGTTTCTTTATAATTGAATCTTTTTGTCATTTTCATCTGTATTCACAGGGAGTATGTCAATTCTCTCTTCTGTGCCAGTAATTCAATTTTCAGGAATGTCTGCTCTGTTTCTTGATGTTTCTGATTTATTTATTGATTTTAAAATGATGTCTTGGTCCTTAATTTGTTTCTGTAGGTCCACAATGTCCCTTTTCATTTCATTCAATTGTTTCATTATTCTGCCTTTAAGCTTTAATTTTTACTAAAATTATTCTTGCATAGTAGAAAGTTTGTGTATGGATTTTCTTCATTTTACTTGAATAAAGTTCTTCTAGATTTTGTTCTTTTTGCTGTGACCCTTGCATTATATATTCATCCCTTTCCTCTCTTCCTCCCTTCCTTCTTCTGTCCTTCCTTTCCTCCTCTCTTTTTTCTTCTTTCCTCCTTTCTTCCCTCGTTACATATCTGCCGTGCTATTTTTTTTTCCATCTTGCTGGTACTTAGGCAGGTTTGCCCAGACATAGTGTAATTTCTTAAATCTTTTCCCACCTTTTTCGGGGGGACAATTTGCTTTCTTCTTTGAGTTGTGTTATTGCCTAAACTTATCCACTTTTCGGCAATGTAAAGAAATTGCAGAAGGAGACAGAAATTGTACAGAGAGGTCATTCGAGCTATATGCAGTCTTGGTTAGAGATCCTGGGCTGCACTTTCCCGGGTTTTGTGGAATATCCCTGTTATCAGCATTCACTTAGCTAACTTGGAAGGGGAAGTAGGAGATATCAAGGACAGCCTTTTCATAATTTACTAAAGGGTTTCGTATGAACTAGCAGCTACACTGGAGATAATCTAGGACTTTGAGGGTTTCCTCATTATAGCGGGGCCCTGGAGTCTTCAATTACATGGAGTCAGCCCTTTGCTCCCTTGCTCCCACGTCCTGTTTCCATTGCTCCGTAGTAGAGGGAGGAAACAGATCAGAATATTCGGCGAGTGTGCTTTTATCTGCATTGAGGGTTATTAGGGAAAATTCTCAGAATTTTGTCAATCACCTCCGTGGAGCATGAGAACAGGCTAAGAACCAAGCAGCGACTGTGCCTCTTTGCCCTGCTCCAGAGTCATCCGTGACCTTCCTTGGCTGTCAGCTTTGAAGTTTATTTCCATTTGTCTATGTGCCTTTCCTTGACTTGTTACTAATGGGCATTTTTGTTTACTAATGTTTAGTAATTTTTTTTTTTTTACATTTCATTAGGTATTTAGGAAGGGAAGTTCTGTGAGGCAGTTAAAATTTGTCATTTTAAATCAGATGCCGGGATGTGTCTGGAGATAGAACTTAGATGTCTTGCTAATGAATTGTTTTGAAAGATGGGGGATAGAGAGGAGTTATGGGTGACTCTGAAATGTTTAGCCTTAGCAACTGGGTGGATGATGAACAGATTGGGTTAGAGGTGGGAGAAGGAGCCAGGAGTTCCATTTTAGCATTTTAAGTTTGAGAAACTTGACATCCACATGGAAATGTCAAGCAGGTGGTTAGATCTACTAGTCTGAAACTCACAGGAAAGCTGCGGAGCAGATACATGGTATCTAAAGCCATGTGGCTGGATAAGACCACCTGGGGAGAGAGTGTAGATATAGGGAAGTGTGAAATGAGTCATGGAGATGTATAGATGTACAAACTCTCCAGGCTCAGCGGAAACTCTTAACCCAACAAATGTCTGATATCTTTCAGGGTCAGTGTGTCAGGTTAATGGTTGGTATGAGTCAGTGAGAAATGTAGATCAGAGAACATTTTCAAAGATGCGAAATTTTACATTTCTGCATCTATACAGTAACACTAGTGAAGTGTGGCCTTTTGGAGATAATTTAGACTGACTTGTAGCTATTCACATATCAATTACGTAAAAGTATGTTTGAAGATGATAAAGATTTGTTTTCAAACAAGTAGCTGTAAATTGTTAGTTAAGGAGAGTCAATGTTTTCTGTTTTCAATGTGAATTTATATATACATTTTAAATTTAATACGTACTTTTACAATCAAAGGCAGCTTCTGCTCGCAGAAGACGGACACTATACATTTCAAAGCACTGCTGTCTTATGAGGGAATGTGCTTAGTGAGAAGGACCCTGCTCTGGAAATTAAGGAGTAGATTCTAGACCCGACTCTGCCAGTGATAACTGCAGTAATAAGAAGCAACAATGCCACACACACATCATCCTTCCAGTGAGGCAGGCACTGTCCTCGGCACTTTACATAGATTTACTCTCAAGAAGTTGGGCAGTTACACAGCTTTTAGCCGCTGAATCTCTCTGGACTTTCAGCTCCTCGTTTGGGAAGCCAGGCTCCCTCTGGCTCTAAAATTGAGCATAATTTATCTTCATTGTACAATTTTATCAAGTAATGGGAAAATGTTTTAATGATCTTGTTAACCAAGCAAATGGAAATGGATTCTTTCATAGTCAAGGGGAAGATGCACCATTCTATAACCAAGGTTAAGCAGCCTAAGGCGGAAATTACAGAGATTTTGGTTGATTAGGCCTACATCACACACGAATCTTCCCTCGTGCTTTCGCGCGCCCTGCTCCAGATCCTGTGCTTTGTCCCAGGTCACGTCTGTCACTTTCTCCTTGCAGTCCTCCATCTGGCAATAACCAGCTCTCCCCTGAACTCCCAGTGTTGTGCGCCTGATGTTTGGGTGCCTGCATACATTGTTACAGTCTTGGGGAGACTCTAAGCTATTTGACGGCAGGGACAATAACCCGTATGACTTCCTTCATCGTTTTTTAAATTCATTTGTCTTTATGTGTACAGAGCACATATAGCAACTGAAATTCAGGCTTCTCTATACAAAGCGAAACAATTTTACTCAAAGTAAAAGCATAATGACTGATGAAAGACATTGACCTGGGAATCGGGCCATGAGTCCCAGCTCTGTTGCTGCCCAGCCTGCATGGCCTTCAACGGCCAGTCTCCTATTGGTTCCCCCCGAGTCAGGTGGCAAGATCCATGTGTGTAGGCCCTGGGTCACAGACCTGTGGGCAGTGCACGGGATAATGTATATGAAGCACTTGCTTCGAAGAAAACCAGTGCAGTCGGATAAAACAGTCCCATTCCCCTTGAGCTAGGTGTGGGGCACAAGACCAGTTATCTTCCACCCATTCTCAGAAACGTGGGGCTTCGGGAACCGCTGCCTTCTCCTAGAGCCCATACCACCAGCTCACACAGCTGGTTTTCCACCCTCCTCTTGTTTTTGAGTAAATACGATCTACTTACATCATTTAACGCTGATTACTTCTCAGGCCACAGAAGACGGGCCTGGTGGTGATGTGAGAATGAAAACAATGTGGCGGTTCCACCACCAAGTACTCACTTCATTGACAGCCTCACCCTTCCCCACGTGTGCTTCTTTACCTGATTGCACGTCATTATCCGAAGGCCTTTTCTCAATCGTGTCCCTGTCTGTGCAAGCACAGTGACAGCGTCGTGTGTGGCACGGGCCCAGGAGTCCGTATCAGCAGTGGGTTTGAGAGCTCCGAAGACCTCGGCAGTCACAGCTGCATCTGCCCCCGGAGCAGTCTCTGCCTGTTGCAGAGTGACGCGCAGGGCCCGTATTCTCTCACGGCCGCCGTCCTGCAGGCCTGGGCCGGTCAGCCCACATCCACACTGGAAGGAGCTGCTTTCACACGGGGACTTGAAGACAGGCCACGTGCTCAATTTTGTAGACTTCGGAAATCAATGATGTAATTGTCGCTAATTCCGATTGCTCTTACAGAGAGATTTTAGGCACAGACAGTCCTGGAATCCGGATTTCTAGCCAAATTGAAACAGGATTTAGATTAACTGGCAAGTCAGACTTCCCCAAACAATATAAATCTAATGCCTTAAGCTGTTACATGAAATGTAAGAAGTAATTGGGGCCCCCGACAGTGAACTAATTAAGAACAATTTTATTGTTTTTTAAACAAGTAAGCCTCATCCTTTCAATAAATAGAAATCAGTACATTAGGCCTTGCTGGAATTCCTTTGTCTATGAAATAATACAAATACAAATTAGTAATGTATGGTGATTCTTTAAAAAAAAACTTCAGTGTTATTGTATGTGACAAGTTGAAATGATAGATCTAAATATTGACTATTTTCATTACTGCATGGTATTTCAAATGTAGATCATGGATGTATCTAAAATAGTTTGCAATTGTCCCTTAATGTATATTTTGGCTTCATTATTATCTTAATGTCGAATCTTATTAACATTCTCTCTACCTAAAAAATAAGGATTTTTTTTTTTTTGCAGTATGGCAGTTACATGCCCAGTTGCTAGGTAACAAGCCAGAGCTCTGTAGCTTTATCTGAACACACAGAAGATTATTTTTTAGTGACAATTATTTATATCCAATATAGTAAATTATGCCGTATTGGTGATTAGACAAACTGTTGATTTACTTACTGTGTATTTGCAAGAAAGCACGCAGTGAGTCACAAAGCTAGGTTTGTTCTCATCTTTTTAAAAAGTGATTGTTAATATTCACCACTAAGAAGGACCAATGTTCTAGCAAATCAGCGATCGCTAGATTGTTTATTTGATAATCCTTCCACCTGGCTGGTCATAACCAAAAGCATTGCCATATCTTCGCAACGAGTCATGGTGCCCCTCCTCTGGGGAGCGCCGTGCCGTTCTTCCGTGGTATCCTTTCCAATGTTGTGAAGTTTGAATTCTGTGAAGATTGATACTACTCTTGCTGTCATTTGGCATTTCTCATACTCCAGTTGTTCAGAGATCCGGCTCTACACTAAGAGTAGCAGTTGACGAGGATGATAGTCTCAGTTGAGAACACTGAAATGTATCTCTTTAACCTTTTGGTACAGAGCTGAGAAATCACAGCGGCACATCATCAGTGTTGCACAAGCAGACACGGGGTCTTGTTAGAGATCTTCTAACCAGACTTACCATTGAGGAGAAGATCTGCGAATTTCCATAGGAAGGAAGGAAAAAAATAATCTCTTCCCGTTGTCTGTGGGTTTTGTCTACAATATTTGTCTTTAGTCCAATGGATTCGTTTGCTTGAATGCTTCTTCATATTTGCCAGGAACCGTGTGAAGGTCACACTTATTGCACATTCATTTTCCTCCTGTCATTCTTATTGATATATTTAGATCATTGTTAGATAGAATTTATGCATTGAATTAATCGTCATTGGTTGCAGGCTTTTTAAAATAAAAGTCAAAGTGGTATTTTATATTGTAGTGGAGAAAAGGTATTTGTTGAACATGCACTTTTGTGGTAGATTGACTATAATTAGTCCATCGCCCATGAGATAATTAAAAATTATGGTAGTTTTCTTTATAGCACAAGAAATGTCACAATATGTAATGTTAGTACTCAGGTTAGTCTTGAAAGGTTTAGTTTATAGGGCAGTAACATAAGAAAAATCTTGGAGAATGTTTGTTCAGAGACTTTTTTCATGATGCCCAAAAGAATGCATTCTGTAGTATCGGAAAACACAGAGACAAAAGAATCAGTTATTATTACCTGCCTGTTGGATGAACTCAGGATAACCTTGCTTTTACAAAGGCAGCCTACCAGGAAGCTAATTTATATTGGAAATAGTTTAATATGGAAAATTACACTTTAATAATACCTACTAATTAAATGCCTGCATTCAACAAAATACAGCTCTCAATGCCCAGAAAGCTGTACAAGCCGCCTGGAATGATTGATAACCCTGAATTTCTGCAGTCTTGAATAAACCACCGGTAGTGCATGTATTTTATTGACTATGGACTGAAGACCTGAGCAATTTGCAAGACAATTGAACAATAATTCATTTGACTCTTTACACTACCGTGTTCAGTTATCCCTGTGGCATTTGGATACCAAAAGTAAAATGAATATCGCCCTTCTGGCTTTTCTCCATTTTCCATATTCACAGTGACACACAGGTCTGCTTCAGTTTTAGAAAACATGCTGCAGTACAAATCATCATTTAATATAAATTTTTAAAAATCTTTTCAGGCAGGGAATCAAAGCAGATGTCTGTTTGCCATTTAACAGTATTTCTCTGCTTATAGAGAAATTTACTGCAAGATTTCGTTATGTTCTTTTCTCTCTCTTAGTATTTGGGGGGGGGAAACTGTCTTTATACAGAACTTCTTAGGACCTATCCATCTTGTGAAGCCAGGTATACCTGTGAATTCCAGTTAAGGATGATTCATTTTACGTTCTTTTTTCCAATTGACATGTTGTTACAAAGCCCAGCTCCTGTGACTGCCACCTTCCTTTTGTGTCTTATTTTAGATGCTTGTTATTTAAATGGACTCTCACCATCGCCTGTGGCTTTCGTGGTGGTGGTTGCTAAATCATTTTAAATGATTTTAATGGAAGTCTTTTTTTCTCCTCTTGATACCTGAGCCTATCTTCTATAGATGTAATCCTAAGTATAAGCCGTTATTGTCTCACTTTTAGCCTGTAATAAATAAAAAAAAAGAGGGAGCTCTGTAGCCATAGAAAACAAAACCCAGAGATTTGTCAGAAGGTCGGCCTCCCGGGACACCAAGCCCTCATTCTGAAAAGCGTCAGAGATGGTTCTGTTGTGTGTTGTTAACATATATTTTATACTTTTAATCATTAATTATAACACTATACCAAAAAGAAAAAGGAAAAACTGAAGACTCTCAGTACTTAGCCCCTTTTTGTTTATCCAGATATTTGGAAATCTCGACTGAAGGTGAAAGTAAATTTGATAATCATTTCAAAAGCAAATGTCATTTCTGATTTAAAAAAAATGATTTGTGAGTGTAAGAATATGAAGATTCAAAGAAAAGTACTTGTCCAATATCAGGGTTCCAGAAAGCCTAAATGTATTTATCCACGATGTGTGGATTAAAGATTATTTTTAAGAATTTAAAGATTACTTTATGGCACTTTTTCTCAGAAGACCTGCAGGAACTGTTTAAAGAATTTAAAACTTAAGTTTATCAAATGCCACAAAAACATAGAAAAATAGGAATTTAAATGGTGGGGGGTGAGGACAAGAAGCAGGAAAAATACAGTAAATAAGGATGAGTAAATTTCGTCCAGCATGTCAACAAAGTCTCTGGTACCAGTTGCTGCACCTCTGCAGCGGAATGGCGAGGAGGAACGAGCTCTCTGTTGCTTGGCAGACCTTGAATTACCAGTACATCTTAGCTCCCCCACCTAATGAGCTGTGTGTGCTGTTGGAAGAGTGCCTAACCGTTCAGAACCTTATTTTCCTCATCTATAAAATGGTGAAATATCGAGCCTGCACAGTTATTCTGAGGACTAAAAGATAGATAGGTGGATGGTCGCCCTCTGATGCACAGCAGGCTCTGACTAAACACTAGTTGCTACTTTTTGAAGGTTCCTATATTCCTTACAGACATTTGCCTTCAGCCTTAGCCTCCCAAGGTCGGTACATCAACAAAGTTAGGACTGCGATCCGCGGACATTTTTAAACCGTACAGATCTGAAAACTCAGAGCCAGGATAACTTGGACCTAAGCAAGCCTAGCTAGAGTGGCACCAGCCTCAAACATAGGTTTCCCTCTGCACGGCGCCAGGGGGCGCCACATACACAGACAGTGTGCGCAGTGGGATGCCTGGTTCGTTAGATCTGCTTTGTTAGCCTCTGCTTTTGAAAAAGCATAAGAATCAAGGCATGAAAAATAATTTTTTCAGTTCTAAGACGACTTAGATTTTGAAAATCTCTGTGTATAAAAGGGGAGACAACCTGCTCCCAGATTTGTTGTCTCAGACACCATCATATAAACTGTCATCTCTCAAGGGGGCGCTCTTGCCAACAGTAGAGTTGATTGAACCGGAAAAAAGTATTGGTCCTCATATCAATTATGTCATCTACATGCCTCCAGTCTGCTTAAGTGATTTTGTCTCACCAAAATGATTACATTAACTGCTTGTTTCCATAAAGCCCTTAGAAGAGTTTGCCTTCAGCTTCTCGCTCTTCCTGCTCTCCTGCCATCCAGCCAGCTTCCCCGTGTATTTATCACAGGTCTGCGATGCGCCTCAGTCCATGTCAGGCATTAGGTCTAACCACAGAGGCAGGCACCTTGCCCTCAAGGAGCTTCCTCACTCGTAGGGGAGAAGCAGACAAGTAGACCAGCAATCATAACAGATGTCATCAACAAAACTTTCAGTCGGCTTTTCCCGAGTTAGGCAGTGAGACTATGTAATAGTGATCAAAAGTAGGACAAGATAGAAGACTTACCTAGAATAGGATTTTTTTCTAAAACATCTTTTTTTGCCTTTTTACACAAGTAATACATCCTCATTATAGAAGAAAATGTTGGAAGATACAGAGAAGCATAAAGAACAAAATAATTTGCTATCCCTCTACCAGGTGACATTTTAGTCAGTATCCTTCTGGGTTTTTATATATGCAACTTTAATGAAAGCATTGTGGTATATGTACCTTGAATATACTCAGGCCATGTCGAAGTAGAAAGTAAAGATTGGGTGACAGATTTTGGTTGGACCGTAAGCAGTTTAAAGGCAGGTACTGAGCCTCCACACCCTCATGTCCCCACTGAGACCTTGTATACGAATATTCAGTAAATGTGTGTGGAGTAAGTCATGCTGGGGATTGATAGAGGGGGTCGTGAATACATGGCAAGATTGGTTTTTTCTCTCTTAAAAAATTAAGATTCAAAAAATGTTGTTGCCATCTTAGCAAGTATGAGGTTTACTAGATTCTTCTTAATGAAGATAAGCAAAACCGGACACCTCTGACAGGAGGCCTCGCCATTCCCTTTCTAGCTCAAATCCTTCCCAACTATGGAGTGCTTCCATATTTTAAGCAAGCAAACAAAACCAAAATCACACCCTCCCAAAATAAAACACAAAAACAACAAAACCTTGATTACTAAAACATAACATTCCTTGTTTGTGACTTTATTAATTCTCTCATGCTTGACACACATAAATTATTGAAGAAGGAGGAAGAAGGCTAAATAATTTACACTCCTTCTGCCACTGGTTTTCACCTACTGAATATTCATCCTGTTTTACTGCCCGAGTCATGCATGGGCAGGAAGTGTTTCTTCAAGGTGATTGAAAATAAGCTTTCATTAATGTTGTTTTCCTATTATTTCTAGTAACGGAGAGTCAACCTGATAATGCTGACAGCGGACTGTTTGCAGAGGTTTCCTGACTCATTAGAAGTTTTGCATAGTAAGAACAAGATGGCACCCGAGCTCCTTCTTGGGCAGAGTTTCCAGTGATATGCCCCATCTCTAAATCGTTCTTTCTATTATCTCTTCAGTTGCAGGAGGGATTGGTGAGGCTGTAGGTAGACTGTAGTCCCGTGTTCTCGTAGGTGCCTATACTTAACTGCATAAAGTTTTTATGAGTTGCTCAGACCGAAACTGGCCCCATTAGATTGGCTCTGTTGCTATTCTGGTTAATTACATGTCACCTAATTGCATAGTTTAACTATATATGCATAGTGACCTGAAGGCCAAGTGCTTTTCTTTATTGGACAAGTATGCTGAATAAACTCACAGTGAAAATAGAATCTAAATACCTGTTGCAAAATACCACTTTTTAAAAAGCTAGTTTTTGGCTTTTCACAGTGCTTTGGTGCATTTTTAAAGAAATCAGTCTAAAACTATCATGTGATTTCTACCCATACTCTAAAGCCAGTAAATGTTATTTTCTGTTTCTGTGTTCTTGTCTTCAATGTATTTAACTAAAGAGTCTGGTATCCTTATAGTTTCTGATTGTGAAGATCTTTTTGCAAATTCATGAGCATTGCTGTTCGTTCTAACGATGTGCCCTATTATCAAATGAAACAAAAGATTAACCACTGTTCAGGCTCTAAACAAGTGTTGTCTTCCATGTGAATTCCACAAATTCAATTAAACACATAATTGATTGAGTATTTGATCTGGATGGTGCATGATACTAGAATCCCAGAATACAGAGATGGGTACGTAAGGTCTGCCATGTGGGGAAAGAACCATCAAGGGTGTCTGACCTTTTGGCATCTCTGGCCCACACTAGGAGAAAAAGGGTTGTCTTGGGCCATGCATTAAATACATTGCGACACGTAATCCCCCAAAAAATATCATAATGTTTTAAGTAAATTTGTGATTTTGTGTTGGGCCACATTCACAGCCATCCTGGGCTGTATGAGGTCCATGGGCTGCAGGCTGGATGCCCCTGGTGTGTAAACAGCCTGTTCAGTAACATTGGTAGATTACAAGGTGCACTGGAGGTACCACAGAGGCACACACTCAGTTCTACCTAGAGAGATCATGGAAGGCGTCTCAGAGGAGGTGACAGTTGGGATGAGTCTTCAGGGATGATCAGGAGTTCACCAGGAAAACCTGAGAAAATGACGAGGGGAGGGGCTCCTTAGGTAGAGAAACAGCATGAGCGAAAGTGCAGGGGTGCACCAGAAATTACTGGTAATGTAATGTGGGTGGGTATGAGGAAGAGGAGGAGAGAAATGAGGTGTTAGACTTCAGCCTTCCAGCGATCAGAAGGCATTGAAGAGGCCTTACACAGAGCTGTGGTGTGGTGAGATTTGCAGGAGGGAAAGGTCCTCTTGGTGCATTCCTGGTAATGGAAGGTCAACCTGATAATATTGATAATAAAATGTTTGGCTGGTTTCCTGACTCATTAAAAGTTTTGGATAGTAAGAATAACATAGCACCTTAGCTCCTTCTTGGGCAGAATTTCCAGCGATATGCCCCATCTCTAAATCTTTCTCTCTGTTATCTCTTTAGTTGATGTATTGTTTTTATTTAAAGACCAACCTCTCCTTCAATTTTTTTTTATTTATTTTGTTTTATTTTATTTTATTTTTTTGTTCAATTACATTTATTTGCATCCTCTCCCCTCCCCTCCTCCCTTCCCCTCCAGCCCCACTCTCCTTCATTTTTTGTTATAGTTCCTGGTAGGGCTTGATCTAAACAAGCCAGATGAACTGAGGAAGGCTGAATTTAAGGGCCACCAGCCAACAGATTGCCTACTCCAATTATCCCCTGGCTTGCTATACCAATGTTTAGGTTGTGTCTTCACTGTAGTCTTTTTGTGGGCCATTTCTATCTCCTGTACACTGCTCACAAACCAGTGATTGTAAGCCCAGACTTGCCTTGATACTGGATGCAGTCCTTGAGTGTGTTGGTGGTCTGGGTCCATTCATTCAGCATATACCCGGGGGCCCGGAGACAGCTCCTGCCTTCCACCATTTGCAGACATGTAAACAAATCCAACAGAGTGCAATAATTGCCACAGTAGAGGAACCGCAGGAGCAGAAAGGAGGGGAGAGGGACCAGAAAGGCTTCCTGCAGGAGATGACATCTACATCTCCCAAAAGAGGAGGCAAACAGGTGGACAGGAATGTCTAAGTGCAAGGGAGCAGACAAAAGAGCTGTTGAGAACTGGAAGCTCCTCAGGCCGGCTTGTGGAAGGAGGAGAGGAGAAGGTGACGAGAGAAGGCGCTGAAGAGATCAGGGGAAACTGGAGCCTCCAGGGGATATACACCAGGAAGTCTAAACAGAGGGAATAAACGCAGTCAGCTTTGCAGAAAGATTGTTCTGAGAGCAAAGAGAGTGGAGTCGAGAGGAACAAGCTGGAGACAGGGAAACGGCCTCTGTTTCCCTCTGTTACTGAGCTCCGAAAGCCATTCTGATAAGAAATAATGAGAGCTATAACCAAGTTAGCATCTGTGTAACAGAGAGACAAAGGGGTCGAAAGGAAAGGTGAGGAGGCAAAATTGCCAGAGAGAGATTGGGGATCAGTTCGTGGAAAGGTGAATAAGAGGGTGAGGTCAAGGCCAAAGAGAGGAGACCCAGAGTCCGCAGATGGTACGGGTTTTCGGTGGGCGCCGTTGTTATGATAGGAATCGCAATGCTGTGTGCATTTGAGGGCTGTGCTACAGTCGCCCTTACTGTACGTTCTCCTCCTCGGTTCAATTTCACATTCTTGTCAAAAACAAAACTCCTTTCCTAAGCCTTATGTAGCACTGCATGTCTCCACCTCGTTTATATCGTTTTTTCTTTGAAACTTCTGAGGAAGGTTAGACAAGGGCAATATCCTCATTGTGTAGCTGCAGATTCATCGTGCGCAGAAGCCCGGGTGGCACAGCAGGATTAGAATCCATGCCCTGTTTCTTCTTTCTCGGCTGCATTGTGTGCTGTGCCGATAAATCATCAGATTGTGTCATCCTAACAAAGTGGAATTCATTTTTTGGTTTTCAGCAAATTGTCATTGCCAAGCCCATAGAACTGAATATAAAGTTTTTCTCTGAAGTGTCTTTTAAATTTGGTAGGTGCTCACAGAGAGTCTGTTTGGGAACAGCTCACACCTGTAGAGGCCTCACTGTGTGTTTTACCTAGTATTAGTTCCTGGAATCATTTAACCCTGTGAGGTAGACATTAACATTCACCCCCTTTTAGATGAGGAAACTAAGGCCCCGAAATGGTAAGTCCCTTGCCCAAGGTCACCAAGCCACAGGCAGCTGAGCCAGCGATTGAACCCAGGCAGAAGGCTTCAGAGCTTCTCACTTAGCTCAACAAGTACAGGAAGTTAAGAGTGGATAAGTCCAGAACATAGTCATTACTTTTTCAAAACCTGCTGAGGAGCATTTGTTTAAGCGATTTTTTTTTTTTTTTTAACTTTGAAACGAGATTTCTGAAAGCAGCAGCAGCAGCAGCAAACCTTCACGGGGGTGCTTGGGAGCCTTTCAGAATTGGTCATGACTGCCCTGGAGAAGGTTCATTTTTCCAGAAATAGTCTCCGCCCAGCTGGGCCTCACTGAGGATCAGATCAAAAGCAAGACAGCATCTCAGAGAAAGGCGGGATGAGTTGTCCCTGCCCCAGAATAGTTCTTTTAATCTGTTTAATAGTTTTATTGCGAAACTCGGGGGATAAAATTCATAATGATAAAATCCAAAGATGAGTAGAAAATCAGCTCTTTTGCACCTAAAACTTTTGCTTTGGGGCAAGATACAAAATGTGCTTTCATTATGGCATGGTGTAAGTCATTAAAATCCCTATTTTCTACCTGTATTACAATCCAAGTGTATAGCAAAGAGAGCTCCTAGGCTCTTTTCACTGTTATTAATGTCTAGTTTCTTTCTCCTTTTATGTGTGCATTTTTGCAGATATTTTTCAAAGTACATTTACTTTTCTAAATATCTTTCTGAGCTTTCCTTTTTTCTATATTCAGATGATTTTAACCAAGTTTCTAATTCCTTTGTTTAATAAATCTCCATGTTTCCGGTCTGCTACTCTCCTCCTTCTGTTTTCACAGATCATTAAAAGAATGTTCTATGAACCCTAAACAGCCGGAGCCCTGTGTCACCTCTAAACACCTTCCTCCCCATGAGATTGATTGTAAAGTTTTGTTACCCTTCATTTATGATCCCCTGAGTCCGTGTTCAAGCCAAAGTCACTTCGTTTTGCCAAGGAAATTGTGTGAGATGCTCTTCCAAATGCATTAACAAAACTCAGATATATCACATCTGCTCCATTCCCTTAAACTAGTAATCTTGTAGTTCTATCAGAAAAAGCAATCAAATTTAGCATGCCTTTTTTAAAAATTTGTTTCCTTCATAAAGCTCAGCTTCTTATTACTTTTGGGTTCATTTCGTCTAGATGTTAACAGATTTTTTATTACTCTCACAATATTGCAAACTTGCCAGACGATTTCTGGGGTCACTTTTATTGTTTGAAAAATCAGGACTCACTCGCTTTTCCTTCTGCCTCATGCTGCCACGCCTAAGTTCTTGGATTCCTTGATTCTATATGTCTTAACGTTGAGCAGATTCTTAATTTATAGAGGATGGTGGTGACGGGGAGGAGAGGCCGGTGGAAGGCGATCTGCCTGCCGCCTGTTACCTGGGGCTCCCTACTCACGCCATCCCCAAGTTACCCTGATTGACTCCATCTCCTCACGGCCAGCAGGCCTCTGCTCCGCCCCCCGGTGCCGCGATGGATCACCTTCTCCCCCTTTGTGATCCATTAATATGAGCTCATCTGCTTTTGCTGCCTTTTAGAAGAGAACTCACACATAGTTCAGGATTCTCTCATGATTCCATTTATTAGAGAGTAAAATTCTTGTTGCCTCCAGGATTATGACCATCTTTTCCACCTGCACACGGAGTATTCTTTGAACCTTTGCCTCTTGAACTTCATGATGGAGGCTCAGATCAGAACAACTGTCTCTTTTGATTCCTTTTCTTACTGGGTGCAGCCCTTCCACTGTAGCATCCTGTCCCAAGTCTCTGCTTCTACCTTTGTCATGATCTCATCCTCAGTTACAGCTGACCCTTGAACAACATGGGCTTGAACTGCATGGATCCACTCATACTCCATTTTTTTTTTCAATTGACCGCAGTTCACCTGGCACATTCAGTTCAAACCAGCATTGTTCTGGGGTCAACTGGCAGTTGGGAAGCCGCGTATTGGGGAGGCGTGGGCGACTTAGGTGATACCTGGGTTTTCAACTACACAAGTGGTCAGTGGCCCTAAATCCACATTGTTCAAGGGTCAGCTGTACTTTTTCTTAAACTCGTCAATAGGTACTTACTTTCTGTAGATTCTATTACATTTTTTAAGCTTCATATCACCTAATACTTTTCTCAACAAACAAATTCAGCCACACGGTTGTGTTGGAACTTAATTATTCCAGGCTTATACCAAGAGCAGTGGAAATCTTTTTATTCCATTTATGCATTCATTAAACCAACATTTAGTGAGTACCTTCTAGGTGTCAAATTCTGGGCTACAAAGAAGAGTCCCTCCCTTCCAAGCAGTCACACAAGAGGGGTGAGGCATCAGCAACGGACACAATTCTAACCGGGCATGCTGGGTGCTATGATGGGTGTGCAAGGTGTAGCAGAGGCTCCTCCCCAGGAGGGGAAGGCTCTGAAGAAGACTCCACTGTAAGTCTAGGGAATTCGGGATGCTTTTTCTAGGCGGACAAGGGGGAAATTGTGTTTCCTATAGTCTTACAAGGTGGGTGTTCTCACCTTGTCCAGATTCCTCCTTCCAGATCTGCCTGTCTTTGTACTGTTGGCAGAAAGAAGAAACCAAAAGCCTGTGGAAGCTGGACCCAGAAGCTGGAGTGAGAAAATAAGTATTAGAGCTGCAACAACCTAGTACCACAGACGGGTGGCTTAAACAACAGAAATGTATTTTCTCACGGTTCCGGAGGGTCCAGATCAAAAGTGCCAGAATGTTTGGTTTCTTCTGAGGCGCTCTCCTCGGTTTGTAGATGGCCACTTTGTCCCTGTGTCCTAACGAGGTCGTCCCTCTGTGATGTCTGTGTCCTAATCTCTTCTTGTAAGAGAACAACAGTCATATTGGATTAGGTCCCACCCTAGCAGCACCATTTTAACTCGGTTACTTCTTTCAAGTCCCTGTCTCCAAACCGAATTACATTCAGAGTACTGAGCATGATAGGGCACAACATAAGAATTGCCGGCAGGGGTCGGTGGGGGGGACACAATGCAGCCCCTAGCAGCGTGCAGTCTTTGGTGGTGGTGGAACTATTGGCATACCCGGCCTTCAGAATCACTTGATTCTGCTGAAAGGATATAATGAGCTATATTTGCTGAGCAAAGCTATTTAAATGTTTTAAATTTATACTAAATGTTACTATAAATGTCCTAGATTTCCCATGTAGCTCTGTTTAGAATTAAAATATTATGGAAGCACACCTCATTAAATACTGAACCTCGTCCCTAAAGACCCAGGACGTGTGACAGTGTCTGAACCCTTTGAGTCCTGCGGCAGAAGTCACACCGCATTCATTTGCATGGATCACATGGTCAGGCTTTCGATTGCTTCATTTCCAGTCTTCGTTCCCACTGTGGAGCTAAATTAATTTATCTAGATTGAGATGGATCACTGTATAGAATTTCAATGTAGGTAAGAATTTAGTTTAAAAAAAATACTCCTCAAAAAAAAGCACCTGTTTCTTGGATCTCCTTTATGTATAAAATATGTTTATTTTGTTGAATAAGAAAGAGTTTGCAACGTCTGAAACACTTGACATACATCATTTTCGGAGTGTATCTTTCTGTGGTCCATGGAAGAGTAGTGTAGTGATCAGAAGACATCAGTGCTGATGTCCTCCGGGCTGCCCTCTGCCTGACGGGTGCAGGGCATTCATTTCTCCTGCGCTTTTGGCTCCCCCTTGGTCAAATGCAGATGATTATATTTACATGGGGTTTATTTAATATTTTATATTTTTCTGCTTCTCCAGCATAGGTTATTTAATTAATATGCAAGGCAATATTTAGATTTTTAAGTATCAGAATGTGTGTTTTAAATATAAATCATGCTTTGTGGTAGAAGAGAGAAAATTGCAGATGACAGTATTTGTACAGGCAGAAAGTAATAATGCCTTTCCAAGAGGTAAATGATTTAGAAAAGAATTTCAAGTTCAGAAGGTGTAAGATATAAGAAACCTCACAGATTCGCTTCTATTACACGAAGAAATGGTTTTTAAAAAAACTGGACCATTAAAGTTCATTCTTAAGGTAAAATGAAAAAGATGTCTTTGAGGCAGAGTTTTAAAAAGGAAAAGACCTGGGTCCAGTTCAAAGAGGTGCAAGGAAATTGTGTTAGTTGAGAAAGGGAGAAATGAAACCGTGACACCTAGCCTGCCCCATCCCAAGTCTGAATAATCAAAGGGGTGACCCACAGGAAGACAGAATTAAGGGACCCTTTTACAAAATCCCCCCAAGGGACCATTCCTGTTTTTTGTCATGTGAAAGGAGCCTGGCACGGCACTGACCACGGGCCCACGGCGGCTGGGGTGGTGTGGTCCTGGGCCCCGCCCCTGGGCGCCACTTTGCAGGCAGGAGGCTGCTGGCCGCTGGCAGCCGGTGTTTGCATTGGTGTAGTAGCGGGCACCCCCTCGCTGCCGCTGACTGGGGAAGAATGGAGTGGATGGAGTGGAACAGCAGGGGCCTAGCCCTGTTCCCTCCTCATCTCACAGCTGGACTCCCAGCTGCCCTATCATCTCCTCCCAGGCAGTCCTGAATTCTGTGGCTTATTTAAATAGGAAAAAAGAAAAAAAATGGAAGGAAGGAAAGGAGGGAGGAAAAGGAAACACCTTATCCCCCAAAGCTCTTCTCTTTGGTTCCTCTCTGTCTGGCAAAGTGACTTCTGGGACAACCACATTTTTGGGTTGTGGGCCCCCCTTTCCTGCCCACCCCTCATGCTAGCTAGTTACTGAGGAGAGCTGCCAACAATTCCTTCTATGGCTCAGGAAGCTTCTAATTGGCAGAATCGACATTTGTACCCTGATCCTGAAAGCAAAATAATAACCACAGCTTACTTCTTTTTTTTTTTTTTTTTTTAGCATTTCTCATGTGCTGGGCCTCTTGTAAGTGCTTTAGGTGCATGATCTCATCAAATCTCCCTGACAGGTCTAAGAGTTGGGTACATTGTCACCCTTCTGTTACAGATAAAGAAACTGAGTCACAGGCTCTCCTAAACTCCCTCAAGAGCACAGGTTGCTGAGCCAGAGGCGGGGGCGCAGCCACTCACCTTTCCCACTCACAGAGTGAAAATGGTAGCACAGCCCCGCTGTTGACAAGACCACTTCCTGGTTTTCAGGGCATGTTTTTGCCTATTTCATTGTGTGTCCTTTGTATGAAGCAGAAGGTTTTTTACAGAAAGCGGTTAGGCTCAGTGCAGTTAAGCGACGGCGAGTGGCTGAATAACCATATTATTAGGGAAGTGGGAATGGACGTGGTTTCTGTTTGTTTTAACCTGGAATTTCCCACATAAGACAGAGGTTGGCAAACATATGTATGTGTGTATGCGTAGGCACATGCACATGCTATCTTGTGCTATCGTACCTCAAAATCAGAATATTGCAAAACTTGAATTAGATTGTTGGTTGTTAAACCCATTATAGATGGTTGCCACAATTCTGGGAACCTCTGGGGTTCTGGGATTTTAGTTATTTTAATTGTCATCCAAACTGGGAATTAAACACTAAAAGACCGACCCTCAGGCGTATCTCAGGATGTAACTCCATCCAGGGTCTCCCAGTTCCTTTGTCATCTCCGTGGACACAAGTCTCGCCCTGAGTCAGGAGTCCTTAACTTCCCAGTAAAAACTTCCTCCCCGGGACTGTTCAGGCTGACTCCTGGCCCTCCTAAGGGAAGCTCTCACTGTTGCATGGTTGGAAGGAGGCACTGGAGGCAGACAGCTCTTCCAAAGGCCCTGTTTCTGTTCATTTCTCAGTAAACATTTGTTGAGCACCAACCATGCAGCAAGCGCTGTGGAAGGCACTGCGGATATAATTAGCGTTGACAAAGAACATAAAATTCCTGTTCTCATGGAGCTGACAGTCTGAGTGTCTTTGGAAGTATGGCACAAGAGAAGGGGAAGGTATGATGCCTGCTCTGCAAAAGAGCAAGCCGCTCTGGCCACGTGCAGCTCCCGACCGACTTGGGAGTCCAGCACGTGCGTCCATGGCTTCCCTCTCCGCCAGCCTTCTTTGTGCCCTTGGACACATTTGACAGCTCCAGAGCTTTGTGAATTTCTTCTACAAAACACATAGGCAGACAGTCTCTGAAAGGGCTGTGTAGAAAATAAAGTGACCCTGACCATGTAGCTCAGTTGGTTAGGGTATCGTCCTAATACACCAAGGTCACAGGTTTGATCCCCAGTCAAGGCACATACAATAATCAACCAGTGAATGCATAAATAAGCAGAACAACAAAAATCGAGGTTTCTTTCTCCTTCCCTCCTTGCCTCCCTCCTCTCCCCTACCTCCCCTCCACCCTCTCCCTTCGTCTCTCTCTAAAATCAATCAATAAAAAAAATTTAAAAAGAAGATAAAGTGAAAACAGCCCATTGAGCATGCAACAGCGCCTGAGACACACAACAAAGGTCAGTTTTGTGGCTGGAACTCCCCCAGCCCTTCTTTTGTTCAAGCACAGATGCCTTTCCCACCCCAGGGCTCAGCTGTGGGAGACTGGATAAACAGTAATAAATTACAATAATAATCACCCCAGATGATAGTAATGATCACCCTGTTGTTTGGCATGTGTCCTACAGGACCAGGTCCCATGCTATCTCCTCATCTCGTTCTCTGGGTGATTTCAGCTCGCTAGGGTTCTCCTCTTCCTTCCCAGAGATAAACAGCCCAGTCAGGGCAGTCTGTTTTTCACGGTTTTGGTGTTTTTTTCCTAGGGACAATTAGTTGTGCCATCAGTATTTGAGATAATTCGGGAAACACCTTGTCTAGACAGCCAAAAATTAATATCCGAATGCTCTGCGCTCATTGAAAGCCACTAGAGGGGTTTGTTTGATTGTTGTTTGTTTGTTGAGGACGTCTTTCCTAGCGTGAGCATCCTGCAGAAGATTTTGAAACTGTGTCTGTGCAGTGTGCAGCACCCATGGATTCCTCCACCTCCAGACAGCTGGATCCCTAGTCTGGACCATGAGGCAAGCACCCCTGAGACGTTCCAAGCAGCCCACACCTAACACTCATGTTCCATTCTCCAGTTCCATGCACAACCCACACTTGGCACCTGTCCTGCAGCCTCCCCGGGCCCCGGGTGCACTCTGCCTTGAATTATAGTGTTTTGTATCCAAATCTAGGCCTTTTTCCCTGTGGACTCAGAGCACAGAGCTGCAGAAACATGTTTATTAATCAATGCAGAATGTGTTTTAATCAGTGGTTCAATAGGAGACCAAAGGAGAAGACTGTCAGACTCAGAGGTGTTTGGGGAAGATGCTGTGCTAAGGAAGGGTGGACTGTAATGAGTACAACTCCTTAGCAGGAATCAGAGGCAGCATCTCACTTGGGGAATGGAGAGAATGCTCTACCTCCCACAAATGGCAGAAGCATTAAGAAGCAATAGCCAGAAAGAAAACTGTCTTGAAGTTCAGGAAGAAATAATTTGCTTTAAGAAGTTTATGAAAGGACCGAAGACGACAGCTGCCTTTTTCCTCCTGTTAGTTGCTGATTGCATTTGGTTATTTCATTTTGATTCCGCTCCTTCCTGTCTGTATGATATGACCATTATATTTTTATGCCATTTTAGATTTTCTTTTGTTGTCGTGTGTAGGAAATGGATTTCTTTCCTCTCATCTGTGAAACCAGAGAGATTGTTTGCTTGGAGATGGCCTCACACTGTGCAGACTAAAGAGATCAGATGCCAGCAGAGGCTGTGTTTGAGATGAGGCTCATTGTAATTGCTCTAAAGAGGGATCAGGGTAATCCATTGGGCCTGAAATCTCAACCCAACCCTAGTGACAGAAACAGCTCAGGTCATTGCTCTGTTCCTCTAGATGGCTGCCCATGGAGACAGATTCTGCTGCTATAACCAAGTCCTTTTTAGAGAAAGTTATACATTTATTTTTCCCTATCTTGTCCACATGGGGATTAGTCATCAATTCAACAGACATTTATGTAGCACTTCTTACGTGTCAAGCCAGGTGCTAAGTGCTGAGCTATTAAAAAAAAAAAAAAATCACCTGCCCAGGCTAGTGTGGCTCAGTGGATTGAGCGCCGGCCTGGGAACCAAAGGGTCACTGGTTTGATTCCCAGTCAGGGCACGCGCCTGGGTTGTGGACCAGGTCCCCAGTAAGGGGTGTGTGAGAGGCAACCACACATTTAATTTTCTCTCTCTCTCTCTCTGTCTTCTCCCATTTCTTTCTCTAAAAATAAATAAATTCTTTTTTTTAAAAAAAGCATCACCCCCACCCTTGCTTAAAGCCTAGTGGGGAGACCAAGAAACAAAAATTCTGTGGAGCTATGCCACAGCTTTTGTGGAAGCACAGTGAAGCACCTGAGAAAGGAAGGCCCAGAGAGACTTTCTGCAAGATGTGATGTTTTAAGAAGGAAAGGAGCTGAAACTGAGCTGAGCAGGCCATACTTCTTAGCACAAGGAAGGCTGCAAACATGGTTACGGAGGCTAGGGGGGGGTGTTCTGGGAAGAGGACCCACAAAGATGTGGGGGCCAGAGAGAATATGGCATGTTCTGAGCATCTCACGTGGAAGCATGTGGCTGAGTGTCGAGGGTGGGGCGACATGGCAAGAGTTGGCGCTGGAGCGCTGGGCTGGAACAGGTGGGAGGGGGTCCCTAAGCCCCGCATCAGCCCATGGCAATGGGGAGCCATGAGAGAATTCTGAGCAGGTGCATTTTTGAAAGCTCATTCTGGCTGCAGTGTTGGAAATAGATGGCAGTGGGAGAAGACTGAACATAAGAAAACCTCCTAGAAAGTCAGCGTATTAATGTAGGTGAGAACAGACAGGGCCTGGACTGAGGTAGCCGTGAAATGGACAGATCGGTGTTCGTTCAAGTGCTGTAAGTGGGCGGGGCGGGGCGACTCTGCTCCAGCCACACTGGCCTTTAAATGTGCCAGTGGCCTTCCTGCCGTGGCCTTCCTACTAGCTGTCCTCTCAGCCTGAAGTGATTTGCACCCAGATATCTGTGCGGTTCTCTCCTAACCTCCTCAAGTGTTGTCCTCAATGCCATCTTGTCATTGAGGCATACTCTGACCACCGCATTCCAAACCGTACCCCACGTCCCCCTGCACATCTGAATTCTTGTCACCCTAGTTACCCTGTCATTTATTCGCCACCTAATAGCCTCTGTAAATTCAATTACTTTTATGTTCATTGTTTATGATCTTTATCCCACGCTAGCATAGAGTATTCTTGAGGGCAGGATTGTCTTGGTTTGCTTTTATTTTGTTTGTCCATTCTTGTATCCCAAGCTCTAGAACAATGCCAGGTACATTGTAGCCACTCAACTAACATTGGTTGAACGCATAACTGGGTGACTATTGGGGCTGAAGATGAAAGAAGAGGCATGGGTGATACCCAGTTTTCTTCTGGCTTGGGCAGAGGAATAAGGAGAGTAGGTAGAGAATTCATCAAAACGGGGGGAGAAAGAAGGAGAACAGGAAATGGGGAAGATGACATATGAAACATTTCGCCAAGTGGTCTCCAGACAGAAACGGAGGGCTGAGGAAGAGCAGAAGGTTTGGAGCAGAGTACAGAAGCTGAGTAAAGGCCATGGAAGGTGTTGTGAGTGGTCCAAAGGACCAGCCACAGGTAGCTGTCGTGAATCTGGAGTGGCTGGTGGCAGAACTTTTCTCCAGAAGAAGGTCATCAGGCTGATGACTCAGGGAAGAGCCCGTGTTGCAGTTCAGTCCCAAAGGCCTTCGACAGGCAGAATGCCCTCTTGTGCGGAGGAGGTCAGTCTTTTTTCTAGTCAGGTCTTCAGTTGATTGGCTGAGGCCCACCCACTTTATGGAGGGCAATCTGCTTGCTCAAAGTCCACCAATTTACATGTTGATTTCACCCAAAAACACCCTCCAGAAACAACCTGGCTAATGTTTGACCACATATCTGGGCGCTGACCGGGAATCCAGCTGTGTGGAGGTGGAGGAACATGGGTGATGCATATTGTGGAGACGAATCTTTTTTCAAAAATCTTTTGCAGGATGAACATGTTAGAAGAGATCCTCAAAAAAAAAAGACTCTCTAGTGGATTTATTCAGATATTAATCCTTGGCTGTGTAGACAAGGGATTTTCCAAATCATGTCAAATACTGATGGCATATCTATGTGTCCCTTGGGGAGAAAAAAAGCAAACACATGAAAATCAGACTTCCCTGGATGTATTGGTTATCTTCGGGTAGGAAGAGAAGAAACTGAGCAGAGTTGACACTTAAAATTAGCTATCACAGGTACCTGTTATGAGCCATATCTTAATGGGGTTACAGTAAGGACAAGATAGTTCCTTTGAGCAACAGAGTCTGGGGCAAGACACTGGCTCTTTTTTGTTTTTAAAAAAATTTTACTGAATTTATTGGGGTGGCATTGGTTAATAGAATCATACGGGTCTCAAGTGTACAATTCTATAATACATCATCTGTATATTGTAAGGTCACCATTCAAAGTCAAGCCTCTTTCCCTCACCATTTATCCTCCCTTTACCCTCTTCTACCTCCCCCACCCCCCTCTCTGCTGTAATCACCTTACTGTCGTCTGAGTCTGTGAGGGTTTGTTTTTTTTTTTTGCTTAATCCCTTTTATGTTTTTCACCCAGCCCCCAACCCCCATCCTCTCTGATAGCCATCAGTCTGTTTTCTGTATCTATGAGTCTGTTTCTTTTTTTTTTAATAATTACTTTATTGTTGTTCGATTACAGTTATTTGCAATGTCTCCTCTCCCCTCCAACCCCACCTCCCTCCCCAGCCTCCCTCCTCCCCCTTAGTTCTGTCCATGTGTCCTGTACCACGATTCCTGAAAACCCTTCTCCCCATTGTCCCCTCCCCACTCCCCCCTGGCTATTGTTAGATTGTTCTTAATTTCAATGTCTCTGGATATGTTTTGTTTGCTTTCTGCTTTTGTTGATTATGATCCAGTTAAAGGTGAGATCATATGGTATTTGTCCCTCACCGCCTGGCTTACTTCACTTAGCATAATGCTCTCCAGTTCCATCCACGCTGTTGCAAAGGGTCTAAGCTCCTTCTTCCTTTCTGCTGCGTAGAATTCCATTGTGTAGATGTACCATAGTTTCTTGATCCATTCATTTGTAGATGGGCACTTAGGTTGTTTCCAGCACTTGGCTATTGTAAATTGTGCTGCTATGAACATTGGAGTGCATAGGTTCTTTTGAATTGGTTTTTCAGGATTCTCAGGGTATAATCCCAGCAGTGGAATTGCTGGGTTGAAAGGCAGTTCCATTTTCATTTTTCTGAGGAAGTTCCATACTGTTTTCCACA
>PVJI01016296.1:0-38616 GCA_004026765.1 Micronycteris hirsuta
GTTTATTGCATTATTCTTTACTATAGCCAAGCTGTGGAAGCAGCCCAAGTGCTCATAAATAGAAGAGTGCATAAAAAGTTGTGGTACATATATACAATGGGATATTGTTTGGCTTAAAAAAAGAATGAATTCTTACTATTTACAACAGCATGGATGTACCTAGAAGGATGTTATGCAAAGTAAAATAAGTCAGTCAGAGAATGACAAATAACATAATTTCAGTCATATTTGGAATCTAAAGAACAATATAAACAAACAAAAGTAGACTTATAAATGCAGAAATCAGAATGTTTTACCAGAGAGGATGGGGATTGGTTTACTAAATGAAAAAACTGAAGGGATTAAGAAATAGAGAGCAGTAGTTACAAAATAGTCATGTAGATATAAAATATAGTGTAATAATATTGTCAATAATATTATAATAACTATGTATGGTGCCATATAGTTACTGGAAATATCAGGTGGAAACTTTTTTAAATTGTATGATTGTCTTACCACTATGCTGTACACCTGAAACTAATACATAATAATATTGAATGTACGCTTTAAGTATGAAAATTTTTTAAAAATGAAAATTTAAAAAGGAAGATAAAGTGTTCCAAGATGGTGGAGGAGTGAGTGAAAGTTACATTAACCACCTTCCAGGACCAATCTGGAATTACAACTAAATTGTGGAGAAATAATCTGGAATAAACAACTGGATAATAGTGGGAGGAAAGGTTCATAAACACATACAGAGAGAAGAAATAGCTTTAGCACAACATCGCTGGTATGGAGTGTGTCCGGGACATGAGAGGGCTGACTGCACTCTGACAAGTGGCAGCTGAAGTGCCAGAGGAATATTTTCAGTGGCTGGGGAATACCTCTGAAAAGTGTTGGGTCTATACCCCAAGCTGGACTCCCCAGCCTATAGCATCAGAGTCTAAAAAGTAACATCCAGCTGTGAAAAGCAATATGGTTTGACACTGTCAGAGATGGACAGCTGGAGATGCAGAGAGCTGTTTAAAGGGTCAATACATACATTTTTATTTGTAGGGCACTAACCTTAGGCTCCAGCAATGGTGGGGTGTCACTGGGAATTCATCCGGCAAAATCCATGGGTGACCGTAACCCGATGCATAAAAGAATCTCACACCGAGACACACTGGGAGAAAAGAGTCCGGAGCCACAGGACTATTTCCTTTATCTCAGGAAAAAGGCCCCGGATGTAGCTCAGCCAGGCTTTTTATTAGAAGCTTTAGGACACATTTACATTGGCTTGATTATTCATGGGCTTATGCAGAACAGGGGTCTTCAGTTGGGTCACGAGGATATATGAGGAGAGAATAGATAAGGGGCAGGTTTACTCAGTAAGGTAAACATTAGGGGTACAGAGCATTAGGCTGTAAATTCAGGTCCGGTGGCAGACAGGACCAGGGTAGTACATTAAACAGGAGACAAGTAAATTGAGGGTAAGCTAACAAGGGCTGTGAACTATTAGGAGACAGAGAAGAATTTCATGGATTCATTAACTTAAGTCTATTGACTCCGGGAGGGAGAGACTCAGCAAGTCAGAGAATTTTTTAAGAAACATTTTTGCTAAATTCCCATTAGAGAATTCCTTTTCCACTAACATGATCCACACTTGTCCACACGGGAATAATTTTTCCTCACGTGGAGCTGAGCTCTTTACATGTAAATTCCCAGGACTGTGTGTTTACACGCATGTGGGAAATAATTCCCACAGTGGGGAGCAGAGTGGACTAGAGACACTTGAGGAGAAATTGTGGATGGTGGCTTTTGGGAAAGAACTGAGAGACCAGAGACTAGAATCCCAGTGCTGTGTCATCACCCATACTGCAGGAGCCATCTTTCTCAGGCAGAGCCTACCCTCCAAGTGGCATCAGCCTGAGAGGAATCAATAGTCCCACCAACAAGACTTTCTCTACCCCATCCTGTGGAGCTTAAGCCTGACTGCTGAGTGCAGAGTGACTAGATTAATAACTGTAGGAGTCAGCCACAGGTGGTAAATTCCTGGTAGTCTTGAACAGGGTGCCTAAGGCCAGGCAGAGACAACATCTGACTCTAGATGATCCAGAAAGAAAAACAGTGGTAAATACTAGATGACACTGAGGCAATATACGCTTTTCCATAATTTCCAATATTTTCTTTCCCACATAGTTTTATTAACATTCATTTCTCATCTTTCAAGTTTATGCATATTAAATCACTTGATTTTATATTATAGTTTATTTCAATTCTCACATTTTGCCCTCCTTTCTCTTACCCCATTTTACCTTCTTCCTTCCTCCCATTATTTCCATTTGAAATTTGTTTTTCTCTCTTGCTATAATTTGTTTTCTCTCTTGTTATAACTTGTTCCATTCTGCTCTCTGACTATTTATATCCTGTCCAGTCTCTCAAAAACATTTTTTTTGTCAATGGTAATCTCACATTCTTTTTACTGTTCTTAAAATACCTGCATTCTCTCTCCAGCTTTATCAATCTTTGCTCCTTGGTTGTGGATAAGGCAGTGGTAGTTGTATTTTTTCAACTTTATCTCTAGATCTTCACTATTTTTGTATTTCAATTCTCAAATTTTACCATTCTCCTGTCCTACTCAATTCTGCCTTCATCCTGCCCTTTCTTTTTTTATTTCAAATTTTAATTTCTCTCTCTGAGCCTGTTTTTTCTTTCCTTTTCTTTCTTTCATCCTGTCCTTTCTTCTTTTGGTCTCAAATGTTAATTTTTTCCTGTCTTAGCCTGGTTTTCCTTCCTCACTCTTAATATTCTCTCTCCCTCTATCATATCAAAATCACTCCCCTTTCCTCTAGACATCTCTTAAGTTTATCTTTCTTTCTTTTCTTCCTTTTCTTTCCATCTCACCTATATTAATCTTAGCTCATTTGTTGATAGTGCTATGATGGATCTTTTTCTCCAATTTGGTTCCTATTTTTTATTATTTATTTATTTATTTTTTCTTTTTATTTCCCTCTCTCACTTTGCTTTTTAAAAATTTCTGGTTATTTAATACTACATGCTTCCCTTCTCTTACTCCATCCTGTCTTCTTCATTACCTTTTTTATTTATAATGTAAATTTTACTTTTTCTCTTTTCATTGCTCTGATTCATTAGTCTTTTTAGTGCTCCTACCTTTGCCCTCACAAAATTATTTTTCTTTCAGTCATCTTATATCCATTCTCCTTCTTACAATAGTATTAATCTCTTGATACCCTTATTAATACTGGTTCACTTGCTCTTGATAGTGGAATTGTGGGTAGGATTTATTTTTGCAGTGTGGTTTTGTTCCAGCAGTACCTGCACAACAGCAGACAAGATATGGTGGACAGAGTGACCCTCAGTGATCCAGCTGGAGGAAAGGACTCAGGAAAGAATGACCCAACAACAATCAAAACCCAATTACATCCAGAGAATCAACATAAAAGGCATAAAGGGCATCCCAAAAGTGTCAAGTTCAGGAGATCAAGGAGACTGTACCACTGATTCCCATAAGTCTCCTACCATAGAAGTTCACACCACAAAGATAGGGAGTCAGAGCAGATCAATTTCAGAATCAGAAACAAACAAGAAGGGCCTTCTCTAAAATAGGGATACAAAGAAACAACCCCCAGTTAAAAGGAAAGGAGAAATCCCAGAAAGAGTGCTAAATTACATAGAGTCAATTAAACTGTGAGTGATGTATTCAAAACAATGGGTATAAGGAAGCTCAATGAGCTCAGTGAGAATTACAAAGAATTACAGGGAAGATACAAGACACTTAGTGAAAACTACATCAGCATAAAAAAGACATAGAAACTATCAATAAAAGCCAAGAGGGAATGAAAAATATAGTTTCTGAATTGAAGAACACTGTAGAAGGAATTAAAAGCAGACTAAATTAAGAAGAGAGACAAATCAGTGAGCTTGAGAAGAAGGTAGAAAAACTTCCTAGAAAGAGCAAGAAAAGGAAAAAAGCAATTCAAAAAGAATGAAGAAGGGTTAAGGGAACTCCATAACAACCTGAAGTGTTGTCCATATAGTAGGGATACCCATAAGGAGAAGTAGATGAGCAAGAAATAGAAAACATGTTTGAAAATGTAATGATGGAAAACTTCCCAATTTGATGATAGAAAAAGTCACACAAATACAGAGAGCATAGAGGGTTCCAGTCAAGATGAAACCAAAGAGACACTCCAAGACTCATCATATTTAAAATGACAAAATTCCAAGACAAAGAGAGAATCTTAAATGCAGCAAAGAAGTAACAGGAAGCATCATACAAGGGAGCTCCAGTAAGGCTATCAGCTGACTTCGCAAAAGAAACACTACAAGGAAGAAGGAAATGTCAAAAAATATTCCAAATAATGAAAAGTGAAGGTCTGCAACCAAGACTATTCTATCCAGCAAGGCTCTCATTTAAAATGGAAGGCCAACGCCCGGCTGGTGTAGCTCAGTGGATTGAGCGCGGGCTGGGAATCAGAGGGTCCCGGTTTGATTCCCAGTCGGGGCACATGCCTGGGTTGCGGGCCAGGTCCCCAGTGAGGGCCATGTGAGAGGCAACCATACATTGCTCTTTCTCTCTCCCTTCTCCTCTCTCTGAAAATAAATAAATAAAATCTTTTAAAATAAATAAATAAATAAATAAAATGGAAGGCCAAATAAGGAGTTTCCCAGACAAAAGAAGGTTAAAAGAATATACCTCCAATGAACCAGCATTGTAAGATAGGCTAAAGAGACTGCTTTAAGAAGATGAAGAAAAAGAGTGAGTGAGTGAGAGAGAGAGTGAAAGTGAGAGTGAGTGGAGAATATAGCTCCAAAGGGGAAAAATGGCAATGAATAAGTATCTATCAATAATAAACTTAAATGTAAATGGATTAAATGTTCCAATCAGAAGACATAGAATAGCTGAATGGATAAGAAAACATGACCTGCACATATGCTGCCTACAGGAGACCCACCTCATAACAAAAGGCCTACACAGACTGAAAATAAAGGGTTGGAAGAAATTATTCCAAGAAAATGGACAGGCAAAAAAAAAAAAAAAGTCAGGGTGGCAATACTTATATCAGACAACATAGATTTCAAAACAAAGACCATAAAAAGAGACAGAAAAGAATATTTTATAATACTTAAGGGGAGAATCCATCAGGATGACATAAGCATGTGAACATATATGCACCCAACATAGGAGCACCCAAATATATAAGGAACATCTTGGAAGACTTCAAGAAAGATAGAAACCCTAACACATGTATACTAGAGCATTTTAACAACCCACTGTCAACAAATGGATAGCTCTTCCTAACAATGAATCAACAAGGATATCGTGGCAGTGAATGATGCTCTAGATCAAATGTACCTGATTGATATATACAGAAAATTTCACTCCAAAGAAGCAAAATGCACATTCTTTTTAAATGTACATTGAACATTTTTAAAGATAGACCACATGATATGACACAAAACAAGCCTCAACAAATTCTAAAAAATTGAAACCCTAGCGAATATCTTCTCAAAACACAAGATACTGAAACTAGAAACCAACCTCAAGGAAAGAACTCAAAAAACAGTCAAATTCATGGAAACTGAATACATGCTACTAAACAATGAATGGGTTAACAATGAGATCAAAGAAGAAATCAAAAAGCTCCTGGAAACAAATTAAAATGAACACACAAAAACCCTAAACCCGCCCTGGCTGGTATAACTCAGTGGATTGAGCATGCGCCTGGGAACCAAAGGGTCACCAGTTTGGTTCCCAGTCAGGGCACATGCCTGGGTTGCAAGCTAGGTTCCCAGTAGGGGGTGTGCGACAGGCAACCACACATTGATATTTCTCTCCCCCTCTTTCTCCTTCCCTTCCCCTCTCTCTAAAAATAAATGAATGAAATTTAAAAAACAAAAACAGAAAAACAAACCTACGGGACACATTGAAGGTAGTCCTGAGAGGCAAGTTCATAGGAAAACAGACCTACCTAAAAAAAAAAAAAAAAAAAAAAAAAAAAAAAAAAAAAAAAAAAAAAAAAAAAAAAAAAAAAAAAAAAAAAAAAAAAAAAAAAAAAAAAAAAAAAAAAAAAAAAAAAAAAAAAAAAAAGAAAAATTCAAATGAACAACCTAACCATACATCTATAAGAGCTGGAGGAGCAACAACAAATGAAGCCCAAAGTGAGTAGAAAGAAGGATGTAATCAAGATCAGAGCAGAATTAAATGACATAGAGATAAAAGAACAATTCAAAGGATCAATAAATCCAGGAACTGGTTCTTGGAAAAGATAAACAAAATCAACAAGCCTTTAACCAGTCTCACCAAGAAAAAAAAAAAAAAAAAAGAGGACCCAAATAAATAAAATCATAAAAAAAGAGGAGACATTACAATCAGTACCACAGAAATACAAAGGATTGTAAGAAATTAATATGAACAACTACATGTCAAGAAATCTGAAAGCCTGGGTGAAGAGAACACATTTCTAGGAACATGTAATCAATCTTCCAAAACTGAATCAAGAAGAAGCAGAGAGCTTGAACAAACCAATAACAGCAAAATTGAAGCAGTACAAAACACACACACACACACACACACACACACACACACACACACAAAACCCAAATAACTCCTGATACACAAGAGCCCTGGACCTGATGGTTTCACAGGACAATTAAAAAAAAAAAATTAAGGAAGAACAGTAAACATTAAGGAAACCCCTATCTTTCTCAAACTATTCCAAAATATCAGAGAGGAAGGAAAACTCTCAAACTCTTTTTATGAGGGCAGGATCATCCTAATTCCAAAACCAAATAAAAATACAACCAAAAAGAACACTACAGGCCAATATTGCTGATGAACATAGATGCTAAAATCCTCACCAAAATATTAACAAATCACATTCAGCCATACATTAAAAAGATCATACAACATGATCAAGTAGGATTTATCCAAGAAATGTGAGGACGGTGCAATATTCACGAATCAATAAACATAATACACCACATAAACAAAACGAAAGACAAAAATCACATGATTATATCAATGCATGCAGAAAAAGCATTTGGTAATGTACAGCACCCATTCATGATAAAAACACTCAGCAAAGTGAGAGTAGAGGTACCATAACTCAACATAATAAAGGCCATATGTGGGAAACCAAAGCCAGTATCATACTCATTGGGCAAAAACTAAAAGCTTTCCCTCTAAGTTGAAGAACAAGACAAGGGTGTCCACTTTCACCACTTCTGTTTAACATAGTATTGGAGTTCTAGCCCCAGAGATTAGACAAGAAAAAGAAATAAAAGACATCAAAAATTCAAAGACAAAATTAAAACAGTCATTGTTTGTAGACGTTATAGCATAAATAGAAAATCCTATAGACTCCACCAAAAAGCTATTGGACCTAATAAATAAATTCAGCAAAATAGCAGGATACAAAGTCAATATTAAAAAACCAAGGCAATTTTACACTAAAAAATTAAATGTCAAAAACAGAAATTAGGAAAAGAATCCTATTTGCTATAGCAACAAGACAAATGAAGTACTGAGGAATAAACCTAACCAAGGAGGTAAAAGATCTGTACTCAGAAAACTACAGAATACTGGAAAAAGAAATTAAGGTAGACACAAATAAATGGAAGCCTGTACCTTGTTCATGTACTGGAAGAATTAACATAATTAAAGTGTCCATACTACCCAAAGCAATTTTTAGATTCAACACAATCCCTATTAAAATACCAATGACATATTGGTATTTCATAGAATAAACATTTCAAAAATTTATGCGGAACTGTAAATGACCTCATATAGCCTCAGAAATTCAGAGAAAGAAGAACAAAGTAGGAGTTATCACAATACCTGACATCAAACTATATTACAAGGTCACTGTCATCAAAACAGCCAGGCACTGGCATAAGAACAGACACATTAATCAATGGAACAGAATAGAGAGCCCAGAAATAAACTCATGTCTCTATGATCAATTAAGATTGGACAATGGGAGCAAAAGTATAAATTGGGGTAAAAGTAGCCTCTTCAAAAAATGGTGTTGGGAAATCTGGACAACTACCTGTAAAAAAGTGAAACTTGACCACCAACTTATACCAAATACAAAAATAAACTCAAGATGGGTAAAATTCTTAAATATAAGTTGTGACATGATTAAAGACCTAAAGGAGAATATAGGCAGGGAAATTTTAGATATCCTACACAGTAATATTGTCACTGGTATGTCCTGTAGAGCAAGGGATAAAGAAAATAATAAACAAATGGTACTACACCAAATTAAAAAACTTCTGCACAGCTAAAAGAAACATCAACAAAATAAAAAGGGAACCAACTTTAAGGGAAAATATATTTGTCAATGATACTTCAAACAAGGGTTTGATCTACAAAATATATAATGAACACACATGACTCCACATCAGACAAAAAAAAATTGTTTAAAAAATTGACAAAGGACATGAACAGACACTTCTCCAAGGAGGACATGCAGAGGGCCTATTGTTGTACAAAAGGATGCTCAACATCACTAGCTATCAGAGAGATGCAAATTAAAACCACAATGCGATACCGTTTCACACCAGTTGAGTGGTCATTATAAACAAGTCACAAATAACAAGTGCTGGTGAGGTTTAGGAGATATGGGAACCCTGGGATACTGTTGCTGGGAATACATACTTACTGGTGCAGCCACTCTGGAAAACAATATGGAATTTCCTCAAAAAATCTAAAACTGAAACTGCATTTTAACCCAGCTATTCCACTGCTGGAATTATACCATAAGAATTCTGAAACACCAATTCTAAAGAACCTGTGTATCCCAATGTTCATAGCAGCATTATTTACAATAGCCAAGTGCTAGAAACACCCTAAGTGCCCATCAGTAAATGAGTGGATTAAAACAAACAAACAAACAAAAAAGCCTATGGTACATGTACACAATGGAATACAGCACAGCAGAAAGAAGGAACTCCTACCCTTAGTGACAGCTTGGATGGAACTACAGGGGATTTTGCTAAGTGACATACACCTGCTGGTGAAAGAGAAATACCGTATTTTCTCACCTATTAGTGAAACTTAATAAACAAAACAAACAAGTAACCAAAATAGAACCAGAGACAGGAAAGTAAAGAATAAACTGACCATGACCAGAGAGTAAACGGAAAGGGGGATGATGGGTAACGAAGGGGCATGGTCAAGTCAAAGAACATGTGTAAAGGACCCATGGACAAGGACAATGGGGGTGGCTGCATTGAGTGTGGAAGGTGGGGGGTCCATACACCAGGGGAGAGCAATGGGTTCAAAATGGTACAACTGTAATTGAACAATAATAAAAAAAATAAAAATTAAAAAGGAAGCTAAAGGTACCATCAAAATTAAAAGTCACATATGATTATTTTAATTAAAAACTTATGTTGAAAGTAGAAAAAAGATAATAGCATATTACTATTAACAATTTATCTCAGTAAGTTAAAAAATCTAGAACTAAATTTACAAATTGATACAAACATATAAACTGTAAACAATCATAAAGGTATTAAAAAAATTGAATAGACCTATGCTAGTAAGGAGATTAAATCAGTAACAAAATAGTTTAATGAAGAAAATCTGAAACCAGAAGGATTTCTGGGTGAATTCTACCAAACATATTAAGATCAATTAAGGACAAGTCCATTCAAATTATTTCAAATAATTGAAAACAAGGTGGTACTTACAAACTCATTTTTTGAGGTATTACTCTGACATTAAAGCCAGAAAAGGAAACTACAAGAAAATAAAACTTAATGTCATGAATCCTAATAAACATAGATATAAAAATCTTCGACCTAATACAATTCAATTCAATTCTACAGAAAATTGAAAATATCACTATCTATCAATAAATGAGAACTATCCCTGGAATGCATGGACGGTTCAGTATTGTTAACATCAATCAATGTGATACTCTACATTAACAGAATGATGTATAAAAATGTTATTAAACTAATAGATGCAGAAAAAGTACTTGACAAAATTCAACATTCTTTCATGAAAAATAACTCCCTGCGAACTAGGGATAGAAAACATTTTCTACATAAAAAAGATCATGTATAAACATTTCACAGTTGACATCATACTTAATGTTGAAAAACTGAAAGCTTTATTTTAAAGATCAACAGGAAGGCTGGATGACCACTCTGGCCACTTCTGTTTAACATAGCATTGGAATTCTAACCAAAACAATTAACCAAGAAAAAGAAGAATTAGAATTCATCCAATTAGAAAGGAAGTAGTAAAATTATCTCTGTGTACAGATGAAAATTTTTTTTCTCTAGAAAACCCTAAGGAATCCATAGAAACACTGTTAGAAGTACTAAATTAATTCAGTAAATTTGCATGTTACAAAATAAAATATAAAAACAAGTTGTGTGTTTAAATACTAAAAACAAACTATTTAAAAAGAAATAGAAAAAGTATTTATTTTCAAATATCACCAAAAAGTAAAATATATAGAAATAATATTAATAAAGAGGTGAAATAATTGTACATTAAAACTATAAATTATTGATAAAAGTAAAAAGAAGATACAATAAATGGAAAGACACCCTATGTTCATGGATTGTAAGAATTAATATTGTTGAAAAGTCTATACTACTCGAAGCAATGTACACATTCAGTGCAATCCTTATCAATGTCCTAGTGCAATGTTCTTTTATAGAAAACAGTTCCAAAAATTATATAGGCCCTTAAAACCATAAATAGACAAATTTATTATTATTTTTTGATTACTTTATTGTTTTTCAATTACAGTTATCTGCATTTTCTCCCCTCCCCTCTCACCCACCCCATCCAAACCCACCTCCCTCCCTTCCTTCCACCCTCTCCCTTGGTTTTGTCTATGTGTCCTTTATGGTAGTTCCTGAAAACCTTTATCCGCACAGTCCCCTCTCCCCTCCCCTCTGACTATTGTTAGATTGTTCTTAATTTCAATGTCTCTGGTTATATTTCGCTAGCTTTTTTTCTTTTGTTGATTATGTTCTAGATAAAGGTGAGGTCATATGGTATTTGACCCTCACCACCTGGCTTATTTCACTTAGCATAATGCTCTCCAGTCCCATCCATGCTGTCCTAAAGGGTACAAGCTCCTTCTTTCTCTCTGCTGCATGGAATTCCATTGTGTAAGTGTACAATAATTTCTTGATCCACTCACTAGCTGATGGGCACTTAGGTTGCTTTCAGCATCTGGCTATTATAAATTGTGCTGCTATGAACATTGGGGTGCACAGGTTCTTTTGGATTGGTGTTTCAGGGCTCTTAGGGTATAATCCCAACAGTGGAATTGCTGGGTCAAAAGGCATTTCCATTTTTAGTTTTCTGAGGAAATCCCATACTGTTTTTCACAGTGGCTGCACCAGTCTGCATTTCCATCAGTGGTGCACTAGGATTCCCTTTTTTCCGCATCCTCTCCAACACTTGTTTGTTGATTTATTTATGATGGCCATTCTGACCGGTATGAGGTGGTATCTCATTGTGGTTTTAATTTGTATCTCTCTGATTGCTAGTGATGCTGAGCATCTTTTCATATGTCTCTCAGCCCTCTGCATGTCCCCCTTAGAGAAGTGTCTGTTCAAGTCTTTTGCCCATTTTTTAATTGGGTTTTTTGTCTTCCTGGAGTGGAGTCCTGTGAGTTCTTTATATATATTGGAGATCAAACCCTTGTCTGAGGTATCATTGGCAAATATGTTTTCCCATTTGGTTGGTTCTTTTTTCATTTTAATGCTGTTTTCTTTAGCCATGCAGAAGCTTTTTAATTTGATGATGTCCCATTTTTGTATTCTTTCCTTTATGTCCCTTAGATGTTGCTGCATGGAATATCTGAGATTTTCCAACCAATGTTTTCCTGTAGGACTTTCACGGTGTCACAACTTATATTTAAGTCTTTTATCACCTTGAATTTATTTTTGTGTATAGTGTAAGTTGGTGCTCAAGTTTCATTTTTTTTTCATGTAGCTGTCTAGATGTCCCAGCACCATTTATTGAAGAAGCTGTTTTTACTCCATTTTATGCTTTCACCCCTTTGTTAAATATTAATTGCCCATAGAGACTTGGGTTTATTTCTGGGCTCTCTATTCTGTTCCATTGGTCTATGAGCCTATATTTATGCCAGTACCAGACTGTTTTGATTACATGGCCTTGTCGTACATTTTGATATTAGGTATTGTGATCCCTCCTGCTTTGTTCTTTCTTTCTCAAAATTCCTGTAGCTATTCAGGATCATTTATGGTTCCATATAAATTTTTGAAGTGTTTGTTCTATATCTGTGAAATATGTCATTGATACTTTGGTAGGGATTGCATTGAATCTATAGTTCACTTTTGGTAGTATGGCCATTTTGATGATGCTAATTCTTCCAATCCATGGGCATGGCACATGCTTCCATTTATTTGTGTCTTCCTTAATTTCTTTTTTTTTTTAATAATTTTTAAAGATTTTATTTATTTATTTTTAAAGAGAGGAGAAGGAAGGGAAAAAGAGCAATGTATGGTTGCCTCTCACATGGTCCTCACTGGGGACCTGGCCTGCAACCCAGGCATGTGTCCCGACTGGGAATCAAACCAGGACCCTCTGGTTCCCAGCCCGCGCTCAATCCACTGAGCTACATCAGCCGGGCTTCCTTAATTCCTCTCCTAAGTATTATATAGCTTTCTGTGTGCAGGTTTTTTACCTCCTTAGTTAGGTTTATTCCTAGTTACTTTATTTTTCTTGTTGCTATACCAAATGTTTTTTTTTCCTGATTTCTGTTTCTGATATTTTATTGCTGGTGTACAAAAACACTTTTGATTTCTGAATATTGACTTTGTATACCACTGTTTTACCAAATTCATTTATTAGGTCAAGCAGTTTTTTGGTGGAGTCTATAGGATTTTCTATGCACACTATCACGTCATCTGCAAACAATGACAGTTTTACTTCCTACTTTCCAATTTGGATGCCTTTTATTTCTTTTCCTTATCTGATTGCTGTGGCTAGGACTTTCAGTACTATGTTGATAGGAGTAGTGAAAGCATCCTTGTCTTTTTCCTGATCTTAATGGCAGAGATTTAAGTTTTTGTACATTGAGTATGATGTTGGCTATAGGTCCTTCATATCTGAGCTTTATTATGTTGAGGAATGTTCCCTCTATTCCCACTTTGCTGAGTGTTTTTATCATAAATGGGTGCTGTACATTATCAAATGCTTTTTCTGCATGTATTGATATGATCATGTCCTTTTTGTGTTTTGTTTTGTTTATGTGGTGCATTATGTTTATTGATTTGCGAATATTGTACCATCCTTGCATCCCTGGGATGAATATCACTTGGTCATGTTGTATGATCTTTTTAATGTTTTGCTGGATGTGGTTTGCCAAAATTTTATTGAGGAATTTAGCATCTATGTTCATCAGCGATATTGGCCTGAAGTTTTCTTTCTTTTTTATGTCTTTATCTAGTTTTGGGATTAGGATGATGCTGACTTCATAAAAAGAGTTTGGGAGACTTCCATCTTCTTGAACTTTTTGGAATAATCTGTGGTGGTTAGGAATTAGCTCTCCCGTAAATGCTTTGTAAAATTCTCCTGTGAAACTGTTCAGTCCAGGGCTTTTGTGTGTGCAAAGCATTTTGATTACTGTTTCAATTCCATCAGCTGTTATTTGTCTGTTCAGGCTTTGTGCTTCTTCTTCATTGAGTTTTGGAAGATTATATTTTTTCTAGATTTTTGTCCATTTCACCTAGGTTTTCAAATTTCTTGGCATATAGTTCTTCATAGTAATTTCTTACAATCCTTTGTATTTCTGTGGTAGCAGTTGTAATCTCTCCTCTTTCATTTCTGATTGTGGTTATTTGGGTCCTCTCTCTTTTATTCTTGGTGGGCCTATTTCAAATCTTGTTGATTTTGTATCTTTTCAGAGAGCCAGCTACTGGATTTATTGATCCTTAGAATTCTGCTTTTAGTCTCTATGCCATTTAATTATGCTCTGGTCTTGGTTATTTCCTTCCTTCTACTTGCTCTGGGCTGTCTTTGTTGTTTCTCCAGTTATTGTTGGCATAGGGTTAGATTGTTTGTTTGAAATATTTCTCTCTTGTTTAGGTAGGCCTGTATTGCCATGAACTTCCTTCTCAGGACTGCCTTCACTGTGTCCTGTAAGTTTTGGTTTGTTGTGAGTTCATTTTCATTCGTTTCAAGAAATTTTTGATTTCTTCCCTAATCTCATTCTTGACCCATTTGTTGTTTAATAGCATGCTATTCAATCTCCATGATTTTGAGTGTTTTGGGGTTTTTTCCTTGGGGTTAGTTTCTAGTTTCAGTCCCTTGTGGTCAGAGAAAATACTCGATATAATTTCAATTTCTTGAATTTGTTGAGGCTTGCTTTGTGTCCTATCATATAGTCTATTTTTGAAAATGTTCCATGTGCATTTGAAAAGACTGTGTATTTAGCTTCTTTGGGGTGAAAGGCTCTATATATATCACTTAAATCCATTTCATCTAGGGCATTGTTCAATGCCACAATATCTTTGTTGACATTTTATTTGGAAGATTTGTCCATTTTGGACAGTGGGGTGTTAAAATCCCCTACTATAATTGTGTTGCTATCAATGTCTTTCCTGAAGTCTTCCAATATTTTCTTTATGTATTTGGGTGCTTTTATGTTGTGTACATATGTATTTACAATGTTTATGTCTTCTTGGTGGCTTCTTTCCTTGAGTATTATGAAGTGTCCTTCTGGGTCTTTCTTTATGGCCCCCCCCTCTTTTTTTTTTTTTAATTCTATTTTGTCTGATATGAGTATTGCTACCCCAGATTTTTTTCCTGTTTGTTTGCTTGGAAAACTTGTTTCCAGCCCTTCACTTTCAATCTGTGTAGGTCTTTTGTCCTGAGGTGGGTCTCTTGTAGACAGCATATGCATGGGTCATGCTTTCTTATCCATTCAGCTATTCTATGACTTTTGAATGAGCATTTAATGCATTTATGTTTAAGGTTATTATTGATAGGTACTTATTCATTGCCATTTTTTTCATACCTGTGTTTCTCTCTCTCTCTCTCTTTTCCTTCCTTCCCTTAAAGCAGTCTCTTTAGCATCTCTTGCAGAGCTGGTTTGTTGGAGGTGTATTCTTTTAGGCTTATTTTGTCTGGGAAGCTCCTTATTTGGCCTTCTATCTTGATTGAGAGCCTGCTGGGTAAAGTAGCCTTTGTTGCAGGCCTCTGGTTCTCATTACTTGGAATATTTCTTGCCATTGCCTTCTGGCTTGGAGCATTTCCATTGTGAAGTCAACCGCTAGTCTTATTGAGGCTCCCTTGTATTTTACTTCCTGTTTCTGCCTTGCTGCCTTTAAGATTCTCTCTTTGTCTTGGAATTTTGCCATTTTAATTATGATGTGTCTTGAAGTGCTCCTGCTTGGGTCCTTTTGACTGGGACTCTCTGTGTTTCCTGGATTTGTGTGACTTTTTCTCTCATCAGAATAGGAAAGTTTTCCATCATTACTTTTTCAAACAGATTTTCTATCCCTTGCACTTCTTCTCCTTCTGATATCCCTATTATATGGATATTATTACATTTCATGTTGTCCTGAATTTCCCTTAATCCCTCTTCATTCTTTTTGAGCCTCTTTTCCTTTTCTTTCTTTTTCTGTTTGTTTTTTTCTATCTTGTCCTCCAGCTCACTGATCTGATCCTTGCTTCGTTGAGCCTGCCTTTGATTTCTTCCACTGTGTTCTTCAGTTCAGAAATTGTATTCTTCATTTTCTTTGGCCCTTGTGGATAGTTTCTATTTCCTTTTTCATGCTGATATAGTTTTCTGTGAGTTCATTGTAGTTTCCCTGTAGTTTCTGGTAATTCTCTGTGAGCTCATTCAGCTTCCTGATAACAAATACTTTGAACTCAGTATCTGATAGTTCACTTGCCTCTGTTTCATTTATCATTCTTTCTTGGGCTTCCTCCTTTCCTTTCATTAGGGGATTGTTTCTTTGTCTTCCCATTGTTTGTAAGACTCTTCTTGTTAGACTCTTTTCTTAAATTGATCTGTTCTGACTCCCTGTGTGGCAGTGATTTCCACACACGTGTAAACACGCAGTCCTGAGAATTTACACATTTTGATCACAGCTCCGTGTGATTCCTGTGTGAGCAAGTGTGGATCATGTCTGTGGGATGGGAATTCTCTAGTAGTAATTTGGCAAAGATGTATCTTAAAAAATTCTGGCTTGCTGTGCCCTGCATATTACTTTAACCTGGTCCTGTCTGCCACCGGATCTGAATTTACATCCAATGCCTTGCTATGAGTAATCCTACCTGTTCTGCATAATCCCATGAATAATCAATCCAATGTAAATTGGCCCCTGATAAAAACCCTGGCTTTGCAAGCCACGGGGCTTTTTCCTGAGATGGGAGGAATCAGCCACGTGGCCCCGATCTCTCTTTCCCCGTGTGTCTTGGTATGAGTTTCATACACGCATTGGGTCACGGTCACCCACGGGTATCGGCAGGTCCGATCTACCCCGTGTCATCCCTGTGTTTATGGTATGAACTTCTATGGTAGAATACCTGTGAGATTCAGTGGTGCAGTCTCCTTAATCTCCTGAGCTCATTGATCTTGGGCTGTCATTTATGTTGGCTCTCTGTTCATCTTTGGGTTTTGATTGTTGTACAGTTTTTCTTTGGTGGGTCTGTTGATGGGAGAGACCTGGTTCTTTCTTGCTGATGTGTGTAAAGAATTACAGATCAGGAAATCTATTAGTGTGAAATCAGTTTATTAGTGACCCGTTCCCATGGAAGAGTTGGGACTGGGTAGAGTGGGAGAGGTGAAAGGCAAAATTACAGGGCAAACAGGGCAGCAAAAGAGCCAGCAGCTGAAGACCAGGGTGGCGGGCCCCTGGGCAGCCTGAGGCCAGTGGCCAGAGGCCCAGTGGCTCTGGAGCCAAGAGTACCAAAAGTACCCTCAGCCCCCAGAGCAAGAGAGAGAGCCCTTTGTTCTCAGGACTTATATAGTTGGTCAGATAGGAGAACAAGTTACATAGTGATTAACAGGTACATGTGGCATGTGTAGGGGTCCGTTAGCCTGCTCCAAACTCCATTTGCCCATTTTGTTGTAAAACAAACAAATACATGACAGGGGGCAATTCATTGAAATTGGGGCACATTCTAAAGTTATTTATGGGCTCATCTGTAACCCTCAAAGACTCCCTCGTAAAACAGATAATGACCAGAGGTAGGCAATTAACCAAAGTTGTTTTATGGGCTTCTTTGGGCACCGTGTACCCTCTCCTGCATTCCAGGCCTTGGAATGAAAGCACAGTTTCAAGGCTTTCATTCCCAGATAATGTAGATACTACATAGAATTTCAAGGATTTCCCTCTTTTCTTGCTAACATAGTGTTTCTTATAATGTTGGAACAATTGGCAATATTATCACACCAGGCTCAGGACTGCTGAGTTAGCACGTGAAAACTGTCTCCTTCCTCCTCCCTGCCTCGGTTTACTATTTATTCTATTTAATTGGTGAAAAGGTATTTCCTGGCAATCAGGGTGCTAGACGCTGGCCAGTAACGGCATTGCAGTCTCAGAGTAATTCCTATGCTGTCTCCTGCCTCAGGTCCTTTCCTCCAGCTGATTAACTGAGGGTCACTCCATCCACCACACCTTGTATTCTGTTGTTCAAGTGTGCACAGGTTCTGTTGAAGCTGATTCTTCTGTGTGAACAAAGTTTTGAGGCTTCTCTCTCACTCTTGTTCAGTTGTTTGTTGTAGGTAATTTCTCCACCAATTGGTTGTATTTCCAGGTTGGTCCTGGATTGAGGTTAATGTGTGTTCCACTTCCTCCTTCACCTTCTGTTTGTTTTGTTTTGTCTTGTTTGTTTGTTTTTTTTTTTTTTTTGAGGCTCCTTTGTTGGTGGATTTCCTCTTCCATCAAGTGTAGTGGTGTTCAACGCTCCCACCTTGCAAGTTCTCTGGAGTAGCAAAGTGAAATTTTTCTCACTGTCTCTGTATTTTGGGATGACCCCTGTTTGGGTCTAACTCTGGTCTTGTCACAACTCCAGGTTTTAATGTCTCACCTTGGAGGGCAGACGTCCATGATCTCTCAGCTGCTATAGGTTTAGGAGTTAGCACTTCTCACCATTCATTCCACACTGCCAGCTTTTCAAAACAAGACCAGATTTCCCAGGTTCCAAAAATAATTCACATTTAAGTCTTTTTGAGTTTATTTTTTGCATGGTATAAGAAGTTGAACTATTTTCATTTTTTGCATGCAACTGTCCAATTTTCCCAATACCATTTATTGAATAGTGTAGCTTTAATTATTTTTATATTCTTGCCTTCTTTGTCAAATATTAGTTGACCATAAAGACATGGGTTTATTTCTGGGCACTCTCTTCTTTTCCATTGATTTATATGTCTTTTTTTATACCAGTACCATTCTGTTTTGATTAATATGGTCTTGTAACATAATTTTGTGTCAGGTTGTATGATTCCTACAAGTTTGTTCTTTCTCAAGATTTCTGTAGTGATTTGAGTTCTTTGTAATCCATATCAATTTTGGGAATATTTGTTGTGAAATACACCATTAATATCTTGATAGGAATTGTGTTGAATGCATTGATTGCTTTGGGTCAGACAAGAAAAAGAAATTAAAGGCATCCAAATTGGAAAGGAAGAATTAAAACTGTCATTATTTGCAGATGACATGATACTATATATAGAGAACCCCAAATGATTTCACCAAAAATTACTAGAACTGATAAATGAATTCAGTAAATTAGCAGTGTACAAAGTCAATCTCCAGAAATCAATGACATTCTTATATATCAATAATGAACTATCAGAAAGGGAATCTAAAAAAATCCCATTTACAATTGCATCAAAAATATAAAACACCTATGAAAAAATTAAACAAGGATGTAAAAGCCATATACTGGGAAAATTATAAGACACTGAAGAAAGAAACTGAAGAACATACAAATAAGTGGATCCATATACCATGTCTCATGGATTAGAAAAATTAACATCATTAAATATCCATATTACCAAAAATTTGCTTTTGATTCATTGATTTTCACCTTCTTTCCATATATTCTTTCTTTTAAAGAAATAAAAATTGTTATTTTTTATTATTTCATAATAATTCATATTTTATAAATTTTATATTTGTATGATTATGAAATATATATATATATATATATATTTCTTCTTTATCCATTCATTCATTAGTGACATTTAGGTTCTTTTTGTGTAATAGCCATTGTGAATAATGCTGCATATATTCTTATTGAATTAATGTTCCTTTTTTCCAGCATAATACACAAATGGAGAATTGCTGGATTTCATGATAGTTCTATTTCTATTTTCAATTTTATTTATTTCTTCATGTCTTTATTATTTCCTTCCTTTTAACTGTTAGATTTCTTTTTCTCCTCTTTTTCTAGTTTTGGGAGGTAGAAACTTAGATTATTTATTTGAGACATTTTACTTTTTCTTTAGTAGCATTCTTTAGTGCTATCATTTCTTTCTTAGTACCGCATTAACTACATCTCATATATTTTATATGTGCTTTTATTGTCATCCAATTCTATGTATTTTCCATTAATTGTTTTTGAAAATTTGCACTTTACTCATGGGATATTTAGAAGTCTGTTATTTATTTACCATGTGCTTAGAGAGTTTCCTGTTTGTTTTTTCTGTTACTTATTTCTAGCTGACTACCTTACCATTAGAGAATATACTCCACATAATTTCAGTTATTTTAAATTTGTTAAAAGTTGTTCTTGATGCAGAATTTGGGCCATCTTATTGAACATTCCGGTGTCCTTGAAAAAAAAAGTGTTTTATTAGCTGTTTGGTGAAGTGTCCTATATATTTTAATTAGATCCAGTTGATTGATTATGCTGTTTAATTATTTTATATCCTTACTCATTTTTTCTCTAGTATGTCTATTAATTGTTGAGAATGGGATGTTGAAATACTTAACTATAGTGTTACATTTATCTACTTCTTTTTGTGGCTTTATTCATTTTTGTTTCATGGGTTTGAAAGCACTTTTTGTGTTTGTATGTATATGCTCACTTTGGATTATTTCTTTCCTGCTGCATTGTTCTTTTATTATTCATAGGTTTCTTTTATTTATCCAGTAACCTTATGTTTTCTTAAGTTCACTTTTTATTTAATATCAGTAGGCCATTTTTTAATTTTCTTTTTTTTTAAGATTTTATTTATTTATTTTAGAGAGAGGAGAAGGGAGGGAGAAAGAGAGAGAGAGAAACAGCAATGTATGGTTGCCTCTCACATGGCCCTCACCGGGGAACCAGCCCGCAACCCAGGCATGTGCCCTGACGGGGAATCGAACCAGGACCCTCTGGTTCCCAGCCCGTGCTCAATCCACTGAGCTACACCAGCCAGGGCCATTTTTTAATTTTCTGATAACTGATTTTATGGTATATCTTCTAGCCTTTTACTTTCAATATACATATGCTTTTTTATGTAAAGTGAATATGGTGTAGGAATATATATTTGCATAATTTTTTGTTTTTTATTTTCTTTGTGAATTTCTGTCACATAACTAGTGTATTTAGACCAGTTTTAGTATAATTATTGGTATCAAAGGCCGAATTTGTTATTTTATTACTTTTCCATTTATTTCTTTTTCTCATTTTCTGTTTCTGTTTTCTTAAGTATTTGCCTATTTGTTGGTTGGTTGAACATTTTTAGGGTTATGTTTTAATTCATTTGCAGTGTTTTGATTATATCACTTAGTAAGTTTCTTACAGGTTCTACTAGGTTCTCCAAAGAAACAGGACCAAGAGGATGTGTGTGTGTGAGAGAGAGATAAAAAGCATTTACAAAACAATACAGCTAACATTATACTTAATGGTGAAAGATTGAATGCATTCTCTTTAAGGTTGGAAACAGAGTGATAGGGAGAGGGAGCAAGAGAGAGAGAGAGAGATTGGCTTACATATTGATTGTGGAGGTTTGATTGTGCAAGTCCCAAATCTGCAGGCTATGTTGGCAGCAGGCTGGTGACTCAAGGAAGAGTTGATGTTGCAGCTTCTGCTTGAGGGCTGTCTTCTGGCCAAATTTGATCTTCTGGCCAAATTCCATTCCTTCTGCTTGAGGGCTGTCTTCTGGCCAATTTCCGCCTGAGAAATCAATCTTTTTCTTAATGTATTTAACTGATTGGCTATGGCCCATCCACATTATAGAGTATAATCTGATATACTCAAAATGTACTGATTAATATTAATCTCACTTATAAAGTGCCTTCATAGCATCATCCAGATGTGTATCATCATCTCTCTGGGAACTATGGCCTAGCCAAGTTAACTCATGAAATTAGCCATCACACTAGATATTGCTGCATTACCCTAGGTATTAAAATGTGCATATGTACTTTGTCATAGTCTATTGGTATCAATATTTTCCACTTTGAGTAAATAGTAGAAATATTACCTTACTTTCTGTACTTTAAATATGTAAAGATGTTAAGAATATCTTCAACATATGAGGTCTGCCAGGAAAAAGTCCAGCCATTGTTAATATAAGGAGAATGGTTTGTATGACATTGATATAACCTGGCAGCCAAGGAAAGTGGACTGGAATGCACATGTGGGAACAATGACAACTTCACTGTAGTAGTCAGTGGGGGTGGTAGAAACCATTGAGTGATCATGTGTACTGTGTAGCCGTTGCATTCAAAATGAGCATGTAGAACAACAAATCTGCATCAAATTTTGTGTTAAGCTTGAACATTCCTCACTGGAAACTATTCAGATGATGCAGAAGGCTGCAGCTATGGACAACTGGTGATAGACAGCTTCATCATGATAATGCATCCGCTCATGCATTCCGTCTCATGCAGAGTTTTTTGGTGAAACATCAAGTCACTCAGGTGACTCAGCCTTTCTGAAGCCCAGATTTGGTACCCTGCAACTTCTGGCTTTTCCAAAAACTAAAATCACCTTTGAAAGGGAAGAGATTTTAGACCATCGATGAGATTCAGGAAAATATGACGGGCAGCTGATGGTGTTTGGGAGAACTGTGTGAGGTCCCAGGTGCCTACTTTGAAGGCATCATTGTCCTATGTCCAATGTTTATTGTATTTCGTATCTTCTTCAATAAATGTCTCTATTTTTCAAAGTACACGGTTGTATACTTTCTGGACAGACATCATATATTGAATACTATATCAGATCATTATATAAATTTTCCCTCTATAATCAAATATTACTTAAAATTTAGAGGAAGAAGTGTAGTCTATTCTATATTTATAATTATTTTTATAAATTTCAATTAAATTCTGTCCTTTCTGAAAATCTAACTTTTTTCTTAAATCATTTTTTCAGCCATTCTTTAAGGGTAGCTTTGCTAGTAATAAATTATTCTAGTTTTTCTTTATCTCTCAATGTCTTAATTCATTTTTACAATTATAGAATTGTAGTATACAGCTCTCTGTTTTTGAACACTTGAAATATGTTAAGACACTTCTTTTTTATCTTTATGGTTTCATTTAAGAAATCCACTGTTTTGATTTGGTATTTCCCTATAAGCAATACATCATTTTATCTCTGGATATTTTAAATATTTTACTTTTGTCTTTAGTTTTTAAAATTTGATTAGATTTTTCTTAATTATGACATATTTAATTATGCTATGCATATATTTTTGAGTTTATCCTGCTTTTTTTCCTTACAGTTTGGAATTTGTAGGTTATATTTTATCTTGCTAAATTAGAAAAGACATTAGTTCTGTAAAAAACAAACATTTTCTGCAATATTTTTTAGTCCCACCTTCTTTTTCCTCTCCTGAAATTTGGTTGATATAAATTTTGCATCTTTTGTTATAGTTTAATATACTCCTGAGGCACTGCTTATTTTTTACTCTATTTCTTCTACTTTGTTCATATTGGTTATTGTATATTGTTTCATCATCAGGTTCACTGATTATTTCCTCTGATCCCTCCATTGTACTGTTCAGCCCATCCAATGATTTTTGCAAACAATTCTGTTATTGTACATAATTTTTAAACTTTCTTTGCTTCTTTTTTGTAGCTGCTATTTATGTGTTTAGACATTCTATATTTTATTTCTTTAAAGCATGTTTGTATTTTCTCTTTACGGTATTTTTATGATGTCATCTTTAAAATTCTTGTCTGGTAATTTTAACTTTCTTGTCATTTTTTTGTTTGTTGTTTTTTTTTAATTCAGTTTGAGGCATTTCTGTTTATTGGAATGTGCTATTTTCATTGAAACCTGCTCATTTTGTATATCATAAAATTGTATATCTTATTTAAATCATATATTTTAAAAGACCTTATATGGTGTGCTTTTTTTTTGGTGAGGCAATTGGTTGGATAGGGCACACTACCACCCTGTTACTTCCAGGTAGGAGTGGAAGGTTAAATTTGTTACCACTTGGCAGAGAGTTGGAAGCTCTAGCTCCTTGCTTGACCTCAGTCATCATTCTGACGGGGGCTTTGGGCCATGTTCAGACTCTTAATCATGAACTGCTGGCTCTCAACCCAGCCTTTCCCAGCAGGTGTGGAGGGTGTAGTCCTTTGCATGGTGGTGTTTGTATGGTGTTTGGCAGTAGCAGAGTGCGCATTGTCTGCAAATTTTCTGTCATGTAAAGCTGTTTCTATACTCCTCCTTTGGCTAAAAAAAAGAGATCTTTCTTAGGGAGAATTTTTGTCTGTGACTACTGGCATTTGTGAATTGTCAACTTCTCCAGCACCTATTCTGGAATATTTGAGACAAAAAGAAATCCAGGAAATTCACCATTTTCTTATTCCCTGGATCCCAAAGTTCTTAGCTCTTTGAATTCTTCTTTCCACATTTAAGAGTTTTTTTTTTATTTTTGTTTTATATTTAATATCCAATATTTTTATTCTTAGTTGAAATATATGAAAAATATGTCTATTTCATCTCCCCTCCCAATCTGAAAATGGTACAACATAATTCAATACAGAAGGATATTCTTTTCAATAAATGTCATTGGAAAAAATGGAAATCCATATTTTAGAAACTGTATATTGTGCTAAACCTCACATGGTGAGCAAAAGTTTAAATCAAAATGTAAAATGTAAGACCAAAATTTTTAGAGGAAAACATAAAAAAAATCTTTAGAACCTATTGTTTGGCAGAGAATACTTAGGCATGATATTAGAAGTATTATCTATAAAGTACAAATTTGATGCACTAGACTTCATTAACATTTAGAAATATTTTCTTCTCTGTTAAAGACACTGTGAAAGTACTGAAAATTAGCATTAGAATTGGGCATTATATTTGTAAGTCACATATACAACAAAGGACTTCTTTGTAGAATATATATAGTTCAAAACACAAACCACACTCCTGACCAATTAAATTAGAATCTGTGGACTTGGTGCATAGGCAAGTGTATTTTTACCAGATCTCTAGGTGATTTCAATGTGCAGACAAGTTTGGGAACCACTGGTATAGCTTAAAATACATGTACTGCTATTAATTTTAGGCACTATAATGAAACAGAAAAAGAGAAAAATATATAAATAGATTCCTTAAAGCAAAATATAGAAGCGACCGATAAACATTTGAGATATGATGAAGCTTTAGGTTGGGAGGGCAATTTTTAATAACTAACAATCTCATTCTTGATAAATAATAGCCTAATTTCCATTGTAGTCATCACTCCTTGACTATCAGATTCTTTATTTGGTCATGGAATAGACTAATAGCTGTAAGAAGTGGGGAGGGATGTGGAGACTGATTGAAAGAAGGTGAAGGTATTAGTCAAAGAAAAAATATGCATGACCTATGGGCGTGGACAACAGTGTGGGGATTGACTATAAAAGTGGGGGTAGGTTGGATGGAAGGGGAGCTAAGCAGGGAAAAGTGGAACAACTGTAATAGCATAAACAATAAATTTTTAAAATTCTTTATTTGATTGGTTAAAGGCTTCTTTGATTATTTTCCTATATCTTCCAAAATTAGCACAGTAGAATTCACAAGATATTGTTAAAATTTAATTTGAATTTATTCCCTACTTTTTACTCTCAGACATAACACACACCTATATTCTCCCACCTAGACACACTCAGGATTTATGTTTTATATCAAACGGATGACTTTTAGTTGTAAGTCACTTGGCAATTAGCCTCACTGTTTATGAAATGATGGCAACAATCAGTGCTCTTTAGTGAGTGCTGCTTCTCAGCTGTCTTGGAGTTTTCATCCATGTCGATTTACTGTTTGATATAAATACCTCCTTGATTTTCACTTTATTTTTGAAATAGAATAGTCAAAGAGGGAAGTAAATGAGCAAATCATTTTTATGAACTTAAGAGAGATCATTCACAAATTAAATCTGCTATTTCCCCCGGCCTTTCTACAAAATACAATAAAGGTCCTAATGCATTTTAGTTTTATTTTCTTCCACCAACTCCTATTAAATACATTTTTTTTTTTACTTCTTTTCACTCAGAAAAGTTGAGCTGTTTTTTCCTTATATTTCTGGTCTTTTGGCCAAACATCTTGGCCCTTCTGTTCTTAGAATACAAAAACACACATATGCAAACACACTTTCTCACTCCAATCCCCTCCTTCTTACAGTCCTTCTAATCACACCAACTCTTCAGCATCTGCCTGTTCTCCACTGTCCCTCAGTGCTCATTTAAACAGTGTGTTTAGCCCATCTCCAGGTTGCAATTGTGATGATTCATATCATCTGTCTAATTTAAATTAAGTTCTATATTGTTTATCTGTCATTGCAACCACCAGTCTAAACCCTAAAAATGTTATAGATCATCCATAAGATATAGAACATAAAAATAATAAATCTATATTTAAAGTGCAAAGCACTTCACAATTTTAATATATACTAAACTCATTTGAAGACATTTCATTACATGTAACATTTATAAAAAACTGCATAAATATACTTTGCTGTCTATGCAGACAACACCTGTCTTCTAAATTACTTTTTACTATACTGTGTATATGTAAATATATTTATAAAATAATTTAAAAATAGACCCAAAGATGTATTTTTTAAATATGGAGAACAATTATGGTGAAAATTGAGTCAATTAATTTGATATCATTGTTGAGATATTTGGGTGGAACTTGTATCTATTTTTAAGAATTATTTTATTAAATAGGTGAATTTGGTGCCAACTCTTTCATAAAATAGAAGGAAAAAAGTTTAAAGTAAATTTAATAGGGAGACCATCTTATTTTATAAAATCAATAACATACTTATCTAAATTGTTTCATTAGGGAATTTTCCCAGAAAATTGTAACGGAAAAAACACAGTGTTGGACAAAGTATGTTCCTGTCACTTAGGGTACCATGCTTCTCCAGTTGCAGCTTTATAAATACTTTTGGTCCCTGGTGTATCATCTCTTCCCTCAAACCACGAATGTGGAAATGCTCTTGTACAACCACCCCAGCAGTGGTGACTTCTGGGGCTGTCATGAAGTGTCAGCCAACATGACGACTATTGGAATTTGTAAAGAGCTAAATAAAGACTGGGGACTGAATAAAACACCTGGACACACAAAACTATACATCATCTCCTGTGCTTTTTTTTTTTGGAAGTTGGCACATACAGTTTATTTTTAGCATGAAGGGAATGTAATGATTTTGCTTAATGCTCGACAGTTGCTCATTAGGCAGATCAGAAAGAGAAAAGCAAAATGAAATATTAGTTAAAATTGCAGAGTAGGTGCCAGAAGTATCAGATCTTATGTCTTGCTCACTAACCTTGAGAGACCTTGACAACTTATTTTCCTTTTGCAGTTCCTGGGTTTTCCATGCTTAGTGTTGGGACAAGAATACTTTTTCAACATCTTTGTGGCTGCAGCTGGAATTTGCAAACCTTTGAGATCCTTGAAATCACAAGTTCCCTTTAAAATCACTGACCAAATAAAATGCCCGTGTGTCAGTACTCATGCAGTATAAGGCATGAAAGGGATGTAGAAATACAATTTTTAAGAAACTAAAATTTGATTTGATGACAATATATCCGTGGTGGGGTTAAATTATTTCACATCTAATTGGCCTCATGTGGTCACCTGGTCATTAGGTGATTCAACCAAATTACATGTGTGTGGACAAGAGATATGAAAGTACATGGAAACACATATTTCAGTAAAATCAAGTAGAGGTAGCTAGCCAGTTGCAAAGCTCATAACTTATGATTAGCTACAACTCAATATTTTTTCATCTAGTAACTTGTTTCTCATTGGAACAATGTTCCTGTTCTTTTGTGCCAAGAGTTCTGAAGATAATGAGGTTTTCGTAGTAAAGTTAGCAAAAATGAATAAGTTTAGATTTCATTATTTTAATATATTTTTGGCCTGTAAACTGGGTGACTTTAGTTTTCAAGTTGTTGAATTATAAGATGATAAGAAATTACATAATATTCCAGAAAAACAGCAGTTCATGATCTTATATTTCTTCTACAGTGATTGCTCTGGTAACTATTTTATTTTAGTTTAAGTTTTTTTTAGTACAATGTAATACTGATAATATTGATTTAGTTGCTGGCAGAAATGTGTAATTGGATTTTAGTTTGTTAACATATTTTGAAATAGCTTTGACTTCTTTCACGGTTTACTGCTTACAATATTTATTTGAATGAGTAATATTTAAAAAAATCTGGTCGTGAAAGCGGGCTATAGCTCTTACCTGATCCATCTAAATGAGCATTGTGCTGGATGGACTCTGTGCCAGCTGATCACCTGGGGACCCATGAGGAGTCTGAGCAGTCAGCAATGCTGATTATGTGGTCTGCTGAGAGTAAAGGAGGCAAACACAGAGCCAACATTAGCTGTGGCTTTCCGCAAATAAGTTGCCTATGGTCAGTACTTATGATTCCAACCAGCCTCCATTGCCAGTGTTTGAGATGCCATGGGCCTATGCCAACATTCAGGCTGAGTCTGTGCCAGAGCCCAGTATCATTTATGGTCTAGGTACATTTCTGTGGAAAGATATGACTCACTGTATACATTTTCATTACAATGGGTGACAGAGTAATAAATCGACTTCTTATTAAAACAACTATTTTTGTAAAAACTCTCTAATAAAAATTGATAGCATAAAGATACCTACATACGACTATACTTCAACTCTGTAAGGTTTCCCCAGGAATGCAGTTCATTTCCCTATATCATGTAAAGTTAGAGGAAGAAAAGGAAATAAGTACATGTAGCAGACAGTTGATACAAAATTAACTAATGATGATGGTGTTGTATAAATTGTCATAGTCTGTGATTGTCATAGGTCAAATTTATTTTATCTTGAACTTTAATTCAAGCTGGTTTCTAGCACTCAAGCCCACCAAAGGAAAATGCTTTTAAAATACTAGCCTGGGACAATATCAGTGAGAGGATTATAATATTATTTACTAAGAAAATTTGAGGAAAATAAAATCTAAATTTTTGGCAACACATTTTTCCAGGAGATAAAGTCAGTTAGTGTTTTAGAAATATTAAAGTTTTCAGGGAAATGTTGGGCTTCATCTGAGCTTGGTAAGCTAACTTTTGCTACAAAAGTCAGGCACATAGCATTTAAGCCAACTTTTTAATGAAAATCTGGTTGTAGCTAACCATAGAGGGTGAAGGGGCCGTAGGTAAATTGAGTTAACTCCTCTCTGCTAGATTTAGCTGATTTTTTTTCCTTTAAAATACAGCCCCCAGATGGGGCTTTCAGATAAACCCAAGGTACACTTCAGAGGAAATTTTCAGAGGAAAACTGCTTCTCTTGAAGGCAGAGCCAACTGCTTTCCCCCTAAGTGAACACTGCAACCTGCGTGAAATAAGGGACTTTGCTCTCCATAGCAGATGTGATGGGAATTACAAAGGCTGAGTCCATGCATTGGTTGGTCAGATGTCAAGCAGATACCTTCAGGTAAGAATTGTGTGGGATGGATTTAGCAACTTTCAGTAATGGGTGGCAAATGTAATGTATGGCACTAATGAGATTAGTTTATAAAAAAAGCCAATGATTTGTCTTGAATATTGTCTCTCTCTCTCATCTAATTGGGGAGAACAAAAACTGTCATATTGTAGCAGTTCTCTTGTGAGGCCCCTGTGGTGAGGTCCTGAAACCTCTGGTCAACAGTCAATGAGGACCTGAGTCTGCCAACAACCATGCTAATAAGTTTGGAAGCAGATTTCCCAGCCTTAACTGAACTGTAGCCACAAGTGAGAACTCCACCCAAACCTTGAGATAGAACCTGGGCCAGAACTACTCAGATAAGAAGCTCCTAGACTGACCCACAGAAACTGTGTGAGGTAATACATGTTTATTGTTTTAAGATGCTAAGTTAAGATTTGAGGTAACATGTTACACAGCAATCGATAACTAATACAGTCAGTTTCAATGACAAATTGCAGTAGCAGTGCAACGTTTACAGTTGCAGTCTTTTCTTATTAGATTCTCTTGAAGGCATCCCTACTGTTCCCCTGACTTTAACAATTAGAATTTCTTAAGACTCTGTCCCTGGTTGTCTCTTCCTCTTACTGTATAATCTTAGGTATCATATTTTCCTGTAATAAGCTCAAATACCAATCAAAAACTTACCTTATGACTTCTGGCCAAGAAGGAGGCGTAGGTGGACACACTGTGCCTCCTTGCACAACCAAATCAGGAAAAAACAACGATTTAAAAAGCAAAACAAACAACCAGAACAGACAGAAAATCAAACCGAGTGGAAGTCCCACAGACAAGAAGTTAGAGAGGACACATTCATCCAGACTGGTAAGCGGAGCTGGGCAGAGAGTGGGCATAGGGAGATGGCAGTTTGCCCAGAGAGACTCGAGACAGGTGTGCCTGGCCAAAATGTGGCCCATGCACTCAGCACAGCCCCCAGCTGGTGCACCCAGAGAGACCCATGGGAACCAGGGGGGCCTAGACTGGTAGACTGGGTGGTCCCTCATTGGCGTGCAGATAAACCAGGAGAAGGAGCTGGGGAGCGGAGCAGACCTTGCAACCCACCATCATGGGGATAAAAGCTTGGGACCACCTACTGAAAGCACCCATGGGGATTGAGGGTGGGGGGGAGCAACTTCCAGTCTCACAGGAGAGCTCCTGAGGGAAAATGACTGGGAGCGGAGGTGAGCAGAGCAAGCACCATTGTTTCCTCCCAGGCCCTGCCCCAAAGGCAGTGTCACAACACAGAGAGATGTAGGTTGCCTCGCCCTGGTGAACACCTAAGGCTCTGCCCCTTAAAGTAACAGGCACACTGAGAAAAAAATGGCCCAAATGAAATTACAGATCAAAGCTCCAGAAAAAATACAACTAAGTCATGAAGAGATAGCCAACCTATCAGATGCACAGTTCAAAACACTGGTAATCAGGATGCTCACAAGATTGGTTGAATTTGGTCACAAATTAGATGAAAATATGAAGAATACACTAAGAGAAATGAAGGGAAATGTATAGGGAACCAATAGTGATAGGAAGGAAACTGGGACTCGAATCAACAGTGTGGACCAGAAGGAGGAAAAAATATTCAACCAGAAAAGAATGAAGAAACAAGAATTCAAAAAAATGAGAGGCTTAGGAACCTCCGTGACATCTTAAACATCTCAACATCCAGGTCATAGGGATGACAGAAGGAGAAGAGGAAGACCCAGGGATTGAACACTTATTTGAACAAATAATGAAAGAGAACTTCCCCAATCTGGCAAAGGAAATAGACTCCCAGGAAGTCCAGGAAGCTCAGAGAGTCCCAAAGAAGTTGGACCCAAAGAGGAACACATCAAGGTACATCATAATTACATTACCCAAGATTAAAAATAAGGAGAGAATCTTAGAAGCAGCAAGAGAAAAGGAGACAGTTACCTACAAAGGAATTCCCATAAGACTGTCAGCTGATTTCTCAAAAGAGACCTTTCAAGAAGGGGCTGTAAAGGAGTATACCAAGTCATTAAAGGCAAGGACCTACATCCAAGATTACTCTGGATTAACAAAACTGTCATTTAGAATGGAAGGGCAGATAAAGTGCTTCTCAGATAAGGTCAAGTTCAAGGAGCTCATCATCACCTGGCCACTATTATATGAAATGTTAGAGGGATTCATATAAGACATGGAGGGTTATCAACAAGGGAGTGGGAGGGGGAGAGAGGAGGAAAAAGCACAGAGAATAAGTAGCATAAATGGTAGGTATAAAAGAGACAGGGGAAGGTTAAGAATAGTATAGGAAAAGTAGAAGTCAAAGAACTTATGTATATGACCCATGGACAAGAACTAAAGGGTGGGGAATGGGGGAGTGCGGGGTGGAGGGGAATAAAGGGGGAAAATGGGACAACTGTAATAGCATAATCAATTAAATATATTAAAAAAACTTACCTTATATGTGGCAGTGATTTCCACATGCGTGTAAACACGCAGTCCTGAGAATTTACACGTTTTGAGCACAGCTCCGTGTGATTCCCGTGTGAGCAAGTGTGGATCATGTCTATGGAATGGGAATTCTCTAATAGGAATTTGGCAAAGATGTATCTTAAAAAGTTCTGGCTTGCTGACCCCTGCATATTACTTTAACCTGGTCCTGTCTGCCACCGGACCTGAATTTACATCCTGATGCCCTGCTAATGAGTAATCTTACCCCTGTTCTGCTTAATCCCATGAATACTCAATCCAATGTAAATGTGTGCTAATGCCCCTGATAAAAACCCTGGCTGGGCAAGCGAGAGGGCTTTTTCCTTAGATGGGAGGAATCAGCCACGTGGCCCCGGTCTCTCTTTCCCCGCGTGTCTCGGTATGAGATTCATACACGCATCGGGTCACGGTCACCCACGGGTATCAGCGGGTCCGATTTACCCCATGTCACTTATATGTTCTAATTTCTGACCACGTTTTTTCAACCTTGGCACTTTTGACATATTGGATAGGATAAGTCTTAGTTGTGAGGAGGACTGTCCTGTGCATTTTAGGATGTTTAGCAGCATCCCTGGTCCGTATACTCCATATGTCAGGAATACCCTCTCATTGTTCAGTACTGAAACTAAAAATGTCTCCAGGTATTGTCAAATATTTCCTCGTGCTGGGGGATCCATGATGCTGGCTCAGAGTAACTCCAGTACCCTTTATTCAAATCTACATATTCGACCACCTATCCAAGAACAGTATAATCTCATAAGCATCTCAAACTTCATGTATTAAAGTTTAAATGCATAAATTCAAATTTTCCCTCACCTCTTGCTAGAAACCTGGTTACCTTTAGTGTTGCCCATTTCATTAGGTGTCTACAAATTCTGTCAACTGCTAAATGCCTTAATGGTTAAATATTCATCACTGTCAACTAGTTCTTTTTAATTCTATCACTTCTCTATATTTCTACCTTTGTCTCAGACAACTCTGTCCTTTAGTCATTGTCCTCTAATTACTACATTGTTATTGTTTTTAGAGCATCTTCTGTGCCAGCCTCTTTCCCATGTCATTGCCTTTGCACATATTTCTCCAGCCTGTAGTACAATCTGCATTCCTTTTTACCTTTCTATTTAAATCATCTCTCAAATTCAGCTCCAATGTCAGTTCTTCAAGGAAGGCTTCCCTAATTGTCTCAGACTAGGGTTACTTCCCCAACTATAATCGCAGACAGTCCTGCTTCTCCTTTTTTTAAAGTATAATTATTTTGGGAAACTTGAGTGTTTCTCCTATCACCAGTAAATTTAGCTTCATTAATGAGTGTACCATGTCTGTGGCCTTTTGCCTTTATATATAACTCATACTTTGGTAATGGCCTACAAAAGAGCACTCAGAAAATATTTGTTAATTTTAAAAATAAATAGCTAAATGGACAAAGTAAAAGGTCCTGGGAGTTTTACTGTTCATGCTACTGAAGTCTGCAAGAGACTCGACAGGACCATAGATTTTATTTTAATTCTTTTGTACAAATATTTCCCATTTTAATAATTCTGTAAATGTATGCTTAAACTTTATGTGTGAGCTTCACAATTCTTGTAAGATACAAAGACTATCACAGAACAATGAATGATATAACTGTTATTAGAGTTAATGAACCAACTGATAATGTATAACATGAATAGTAATATATAAATAGAATGAACATTTATTTTGGAAAGTGTCAAAATACTTCAATTTTAGAAGTGTAAATGAAAAAGCTTTTCATTCCGAGAAATTATAATGAAAACAACAGATATATTTGTGCACACAGAAAAGTTCTATGCAGCTAAAAGTGATACCATAATTAAAATTTAAGAAAACTGACAAGTTTATGATAAAGTGTAATTATATTTAAAGAATTCTTTCAGATTAATAAGAAATGGAAAATCATATATTGGAAATAATGGGAAAATGTATGCAAAAATAGAAATGAACTATACATATTATTTGAATAAAATAAAGCACATTCTGTTTCATAATGCCAAAATATTAGAAACAACTTATATACTAACAAGGACTATTTAAGAAAGTATACCTCCCTTAAATAAATTTTATTCACAAAATAAAATTGAGAATATAAATCTACATTTGTTAACAATGAGGTATGTACATTTACATATACCTACACATATTTTTTCAGTTAAGTGAAAAATAGATTACAGAATATTAATATTAAGATACCATTTTAATAAGAATGTGTGCGATATGTATAGATCAATAAAAGTAGTGTAGACAAAAACATGTTACTGTGGTAATTGTGTCTGGATGATGGAATTCTATTATTATTTAAGCTATATATATTGGTCTAAATTGTTTATTATGTACATCGATAACTTTTACTTATTTCACATTTTTTATTGTTGTTCAAGTACAGTTGTCTCCATGTTTCACCCCACCAGTACCCCCAACCGAGCCATCCCCAATTTCCACACTTGATTCTGCCCCACTTTGGTTTTGTCCATGTGTCCTTTATACATGTTCCTGAAAACTATTCCTCCTTTCCCCCCAATTATCCACTCTCACTTCCCCTATGGTTACTATCAGTTTGTTCTTAATTTCAATGTCTCTGGTTATATTTTGCTTACTTATTTGTTTTTTTGATTAGGTTCCACTTATAAGTGAGATCATATGGTATTGGTCTTTCACCGCCTGGTTTACTCCACTTAGCATAATGCTCTCCAAATCCATCCATGCTGTTGAAAAGGGTAAGAGCTCCTACTTTCCTTGTGCTGCCTGGAATTCCATTGTGTAAATGTACGATAGTTTTCTGATCCACTCATTTACTGATGGGCACTTAGGTCATTTCCAACACTTGAATATTGTAAATTGTGCTGCTATGAATATTGGGGTGCATATGTTCTTTTGAATTGGAGATTCAAGTTTGTTAGGTTATAATCCTAGCAGTGGAATTGCTGAGACAAAAGGACGTTCCATTTTCAGCTTCCTGAGGAAATTCCACACTGTTTTCCACAGCGGCTTCACCAGTCTGCATTGCCACCAGCAGAACACCAGGGGTCCATTTTGTCCACATCCTTTCCAACACTTGTTTGTTGATTTGGTTATGACAGCCATTCTCACTGGTTTGAAGTGGTATTTCATTGTGGTTTTAATTTGCATCTCTCTGATGGCTAGTGATGCAGAGCATCTTTTCATATGTCTCTGGGACCTCTGTATGTCCTCCTTGGAGAAGTGTCTGTTCAAGTCCTTTGCCCATATTTTAATTGGAATGTTTGTTTTCCTGAAGTGGAGTCAAGTGAGTTCTTTATATGTTTTAGAGATCAAACCCGTGTCCCAGGTATCATTGGCAAACATGTTTTTGCATACAGTTGGTTCTTTTTCATTTTAACAATGTTTTCTTTAGATGTGCAGAAGCTTTTTATTTTGATGAGATACCATTTGTTTATTCTTTTCTTTATGGCCCTTGCTCTAGGGGACATATTGGTGAAAATATTGCTGCATGGAATATCTAAGATTTTCCTGCCTATGTTCTCCCCGAGGACTTTTATGGTGTCACAAGTTATATTTAAGTTTTTTATCTACCTTGAATTTATTTTTGTGTATGGTGTAAGTTGATGATCAAGTTTCTTTTCTTTTTTCTTTTTTTTTTTTTTTGTATGTAGCTGTCCAGATCGCCCAACACGATTTGTTGAAGAGGCTATTTTTACTCTGTTTTATGCTTCTGTCTCCTTTGTTGAATATTAATTAACCATAGAGACTTGGGTTTATTTCTGGGCTCTCTATTCTGTTCCATTGACCTATGTGTTCTTATGCCATACCATACTGTTTTGATTACAGTGGCCTTCTAATATAGTTTTATGTTAGGTATGGTGATACCTCCTGCTTTGTTCTTCTTTATTGAGATTGCTGCAGCTATTCAGAGTCCTTTATGGTTCCATATACATTTTTGAAATGTTTGTTCTATATCTGTAAGATACATCATTAGTATTTTAATAGGGATTGTGTTGAATCCATAAATTGCTTTGGGTAGTATGGACATTTTGATGATGTTGATTCTTCTGATCCATGAACATGGTTTATGCTTCCATTTATTTGTGCCTTCCTTAATTTCTTTCTTCAGTGTTGTGTAGTTTTCGGAGTACAGGTCTTTTACCTCCTTGGTTAGGTTTATTCCTAGTTACTTTATTTTTCTTGTTGCTATATCAAATAGGATTTTCTCCTGATTTCCTTTTCTGATATTTCATTGCTGGTGCACAAAAAAAATGTCCTTGTTTACTGAATATTGACTTTGTATCTCACTGTTTTGCCAAATTCACTTATTATGTCAAGTAGTTTCTTGGTGGAGTTGATAGGCTTTTCTATGTACACTATCATATCATTTGCAAACAATGACAGTTTTGCTTCCTTCTTTCCAATTTGGATACCTTTTATTTCTTTTTCTTGTCCGATTGCTCTGGCTAAGACTTCCAATATTATGTTGAATAGAAGTGGTGATAGTGGACATCCTTGCCTTGTTTCTGATCTTAGTGGGAAAGCTTTTAATATTTGCCCATTGAGTGTGATGTTGGCTGTTGGTCTCTCATATATGGCCTTTATTATGTTGAGGAATGATCCTTCTATTCCTACTTTGTTGAGTGTTTTTATCAAAATTGTGTGCTGTACCTTATCAAATTCTTTTTCTAATTCTATTGGTCTGATCATGTGATTTTTGTCTTTGCTTTTGTTTATGTGATGTATTACATTTATTGATTTGAGGATATTATAATATCCTTGCATCCCTGGCTTGAATTCTACTTCATTATGGTGTATGATCTTTTTAATGTATTGCTGGATGCAGTTTGCCAATACTTTGTTGATGATTTTGGTGTCTGTGTTCATCAGCTATATTGTCCTATAGTTTTCTTTTTGTATCTTTGTCTGATTTTTGGACTAGGATGATGCTGGCTTCATAAAAAGAGTTTGCGACTCCTGTATCTTCTTAGATTTTTTGGAATAGTCTGTGAAGGAGAGAGGTTAGCTCTTCTATAAATGTTTTGTAAAATTCTCCTGTGAAATTGTCCAGTTCAGGGCTTTTGCATGCTGGGAGTTTTTTTTTTTTTTTTTTTTATTAGTGTTTTGATTTCATCAGCTGTTACTGGTCTCTTCATGCTTTCTCCTACTTCTTCATTCAGTTTTGGGAGATTATATTTTTCTAGAAATTTATCCACTTCACCTAGGTTTTCAAATTTCTTGGCATATACTTTTTTGTAGTAATTTCTTATAATCCTTTGTATTTCTGTGGAATCAGTTGTAATCTGTCCTCTTTCATTTTTATTTTGTTTATTTTGGTCTCTCTTTTTCTCTTTTTCTTTTCTTTTTTGATGAGTCTTATTAAAGGCTCATTGATTTGTTCATCTTTTCAGAGACTCAGCTCCTGGTTTTATTGATCATTACAATTGTCCCTTTAGTCTCTATGTTGTTTAATTCCTCTCTGATCTTTGTGATTTTCTTCCTTCTAATTGCTTTGGGATGTCTTTGTTGTTGTTCCTCCAGTTCTTGCAGATGTTAGGGCTAGGCTATTTATTTGAAATACTTCTATCTTTTTTAGATAGACCTGTATTGCTATGAACTTCCCTCTCAGGACTGCCTTGGCTGTGTCTCGTAAGTTTTGGATTATTGTGAGTTGATTTTCATTTGTTTCCAGAAACTTTTTGATTTCTTCCTTAATCTCATTCTTGACCCATTCATTGTTTAATAGCAAGCTATTTAATCTCCATGAGTTTGAGTTTTTTTGAGTTTTTTCCTTGAGGTTGGTTTCTAGTTTCAGTCCCTTATAGTTGGAGGTAATGGTATGACTTCAATTTTCTTGAATTTGTTGAGGCTTGTTTTGCGTCATATCATGTGGTCTGTCTTTGAAAATGTTCCATGTGATTTGAAAAGAATGTGCATTTTGCCTCTTTGGGAAGAAAAGTTCTATATATATTAGTTAACTCCATTTGATGTGGGACATTGTTCAGTGCTGCAATATCTTTGTTGATATTTTGTTTGGAAGATCTATTCATTTTTGACAGTGGGGTGTTAAAATCTCCTACTATAATTGTGTTGCTGTCAATATCTTTCTTGAATTTCTCCAAGATTTTCCTTATATATTTGGGAGTGCTAATGTTGGGTTCATATATGTTTATGTTTATGTTTTTGTGATGGATTCTTCCCTTGAGTATATGAAGTATCCTTCAGGGACTCTTTTTATGGCCCTTGTTTTGAAGTCTATTTTGTTTGATACGAATATTGCTACCCCAGGTTTTTTTTCCTGTCCATTTGCTTGGAATGTTTTTTTCCAAACCTTTACTTTCAGTCATTGTATGTCTTTTGTTCTGAGGTGGATCTGTTGTAAGCTATATATATGTGGGTCATGATTTTGTATCCATTCAGCTACTCTATATCTTTTGATTGGAGTATTTAATCCATTTACATTTGTTATTATTGATAGGTACTTATTTATTGCCCTTTTATTTCCTTTATACCTGTGTTCCTCTCTCTTTCACTCTTTTTCTTCCTTTTTTTAAAGGAGTCCTTTTAGTATATCTTGCTGGTGTTGTGGTGCTGTATTCTTTAAGCCTTCTTTTGTCTGGGAAACTCCTTGTTTTGCCTTCCACTTTAAATGAGGACCTTTCTGGGTAGAGTAGTCTTGGTTCCAGGCCTTTATTTTTCATTACTTGGAATATTTGTTGCCATTCCCTACTGGCTTGGAGCATTTCCATTAAGTCAGCTGCTAGCCTTATCAGGGCTCCCTAGTTTGCTACTTCCTGTTTCTCCTTCGCTGCCTATGAGATTTTCTCTTCGTTTTGAAATTTGCCATTTTAATAATGATGTGTCTTGGAGTGGGCCTCTTTGGGTTCCTCTTGATTGGGACTGTGTGTGCTTCCTGGATTTGTGTGACTTTTTCTCTCATCCAATTAGGGAAGTTTTCCATCATTACTTTTTTGAACAGGTTTTCTATCCCTTGCTTTTCTTGTTCTCCTTCTGGTATCCCTATTATATGGATATTATTACATCTCATGTTGCCCTGCATTTCCTTTAACAACTCTTCATTCTTTTTGAGTCTTTTTCTTTTTTTTAATTAATTTTTTTGTTTAATTACAGTTATTTGCAGCCTCTCCCTTCTCCCCCCTCCCTTCCCCTCCCGTCCCTCCCCCCCAACCTCCCTCCTCCCCCTTAGTTCTGTCCATGTGTCCTCTACAGTGATTCCTAAAAACTCTTCTCCCCATTGTCCCCTCCCCCCTCTCCCCTGTCTATTGTTAGACTGTTCTTAATTTCA